>CAJUYG010000808.1:0-21575 GCA_910591675.1 Galerucella calmariensis
TTTTTTTTATTTGAGCTTAACGTGCCTCGACAGTGCCACGAAACAGTGGCACAGAAACAATAGATGTTAGAAAGGAAGTATTATTTCTGCTTATGTCAGGAAGACCGACCAGCCTCTCTCCGGGTTAAGAAGTTAATGGAGAGAGGAGAAATGGATGGATGGATATCATGAAGTGCTGTCGTGCTATTGCGCCACAGGTGTCGCCAAGAATCTTGTATAACGTTTTTGAAGTGGGACTCGAGGTCGGTTGAGAGTTTTGGGTTGTTACTAGAGGCAGCTTTTTTCGCGCAGAGGTCCGCAGTTTCAGTCAGCATTCATTTATTAGACACCTTTGGGGGTTGGGATGGTACTTTTTGTGAAATATCATAAAATCTGTGAATTATGATGTTTCAATGTAAAATATCAAAATTTTTGGTTCGTTTTCTTTAACTTTTCCAAAATTTAATTGGTTCATTGTCTCCTTATACCTAGGGTTTCCATAACAATTTTTTGAAATAGAGAACAAGTGAGCTTTGAAATCCGGACAAAATCCAGGAGAATACATCACAAATTTATTTTAAAACTGTAAGTTTTATCAAAAACAGTTGAGAAGCTGGTAATTTTATCTAAAAAAACAATTTTACAAAAAAAATCCTGACAAAGGTAATAGAATAATACTAATATAACGCCTTACAGAGTCTTTGGAAATCAAAGAACAAAGAACGTTCACTAAGAAGCAACAACTACTTTCCTGGTTATATGTCTTCGATTTTGAAAGACTCTGTAAGGCGTTATAATTAAGTACTTTTGATTATTATATTAAGTACTTTTGACATCTATAACACGCTTTACTAAAATGACAATTTATTTGCAGGATGCTGTAAATAAAGTAAATAAAAAAACCTGCCTGTCCTTTCAAATGTCTTATACTGTATATCAGTCTTCTGATGATCTTCAGTGTCTTTTTTGCAGTTTTTATAAGAAGGTGACGCTTTGAGCATATCTTCCGTTTTAATTATCAAATGGTTAGGACACTATCTAAAATTCACCTTTAAAACCTAAACATGTCCGAGTAAAACCGGACCTATATAAACTCTAGTTACACCTGGTGTACCAAGTTTCATTAAATTCTGAATGGTACCTAATTTTAAAAATGACAGTTCTATACCTCGACCTGTGTATAACCTTATTAAAACACCGAAATTGAGGTATGTCTAAGAGAATAATCTATAACAAAGTAGCAATATGTTAAAAATAAATATAGTCCCCACAAAGGCACAAAAACTAAATAAAAAGTTGAGAAATTGTGAAATTTAATATACATTCCAGATGGGAGTGGAGAGTGGATATACCTAGTCGATAATTTTCTACCGGCGAGGCCGTGGGGGCGATACATGACATTAGTATAAAGTTACATAGGATAAAGTTATCCGTCACCTATAACGTGTTTTTATACACTGAATGTTATTTGTTAATATATGGAAATGTGTGATTTTCTTTTTCTTCTTTTTCTTTTATTTAACGGAGTTTTATAAACTTCATCAACTTTAGTCTAATCAACATGTTGGAATTGCTGTTAATAATGTTAAGACCAAAACCTTTTTTGGTATTTTGTTTAATACGGCTTACAGTTTTTATGGGGATAGTCACAATGGGCTTACTCAGACTGGATGCTGTCTCTCCGCTGCTATGCAACCACCTGCCTTGCTATTGGCGAGCGCGTGCGTGTATTCTTTCATCTCACTTCTACTATTGACTGACACTGATTAATAACAGGAATATTTCGAAGAAGCGCCCTAACATATTACATTGCAGAGTTGCCAGATTACAAAGTCTAAATTTCCCATCAAATGCTCGGAATATTCCCTTTTTAACCGTAAATTTCCTTTTATTTTGAAGATTAAAATAATAAAGTACCCACCAGTAAATTAATTGCCTTTTATGCTTTTATAAACATAATATATGTTGTATTGATATTAACAAAAATGAAAATAGTAGTACCCATCTACGAACTTAAAAGACGAATTAAATGTCAGACAGCAATAATTATTTAATGATCGTTACAGCGGGCGAAGCATAAAAAAATCGAGGTAATCGATATTGCTGTGAATGACGGCCGATCCGCCGAACTTGGGAGAATTTCTGTGCTGACTTCATGGTCGTCTGTGATCTGATAACTGCTATGCCTACTTTAACTTTAGAAATTAGTTATGCGGTCATTCCGGATATTGTTATTCCAGGCAACATTGACCTTATCATTGGATGGGACGTCATCAGTCGACCTAGTCAAAGATTACAGAATATTTTATTCTGTAATCTTTGACCTAGTTTACGAATCGAGAGAAACGATTACGAGCTCGAGTTACACCATAACCTACTCAGCATTTCTAATGTACTGACTTTGAAAAGTATGAATAAAATTTTGTTAAATCAGCCTGATTTAGAAGAAGACTTGAAAATACAAATACAGAATCTATTATTGTTTTATGAAAACAAAACTCCCGATCATATTACCACCGGTGAAATGACAGTAGCGTACCGTTCTCGTAGGCTGTGGTACCAAGAAAGGCTACAGCTTAAAAAGATGATTGATGACTTTTTAAGTGCGGGAATAATTCGGAAAAGTCATTCGGAATATGCAAGCCCTATACTTCTAGTTTTAAAAAAATGGAAAGACTCGAATGTGCGTGGATCTTCGTGATGTCAACAAAAAGGTAGTTAAGGAGAGATACCCATTACCTCATATTCAAGATCAGATCAATGATCCCTGTCATGCAAAATACTTCACAACATTAGATATGAAGTCCGGCTTCTATATACCAAATGCAGATTGAAGCGAAATCAAGGCATATTACAGCTTTTATCACTCCAGATGGGCATTATGAGTTTAATCGTATGCCATTTGGATACGTCGATATACCAACGTTCAATTGGTAGAGCATTAGGCAATTTAAAGGGTACAAAAGCATTCGTTTACCTTGATGATGTACTAGTGCCTTCAGTCAGGCTTAACTCGGACGGACCACAGCGACGTGTCACTACAACTTCATAAATGTGGTTGTGGCTCAACTAAGACGGACCACATCGACGCGACTAGTTTGTGTTTTGCTTGTCGTCATCTGTCGTTGAAGACGACGACACTTTGACTTCAATTAACGACAATGGTGCTCGGTAGTGTTCATCAGTTTCAGTATGGAGAAACGAGAGTGGCCGGTTGTCGCATTGCGAAGGCGGTCTGTCGTCCATGGGCTGTATTCTTGACTGAGGGAGTGAAGATTTCCGAAAGAACAGATATTTTCTCTTTGTCTATGCAGTGACAGAGTAGCCAAGCAGAATAAAGACAAAATATGTGTTCTCTCGGAGAGCTCTACTACCTCAGTCAAGAATAGAGTCCCACGTGTTTTGCATTGAACCACCAACAACGACAATTTTGTGGGTGATAGCGGCTACAGGTAGCGACCGTCGCTAAGATCAACTACAAGCAGTCGTTCGTCTGAGTACTGTTCTAATTCTATTGCATTTTTAATATAACGACGCGACTCAATGCGTTATCAACACATGGGTTTTTCTTGAATTATGGAAAATGTAAATTTTTTGCCCAAGAGACTGAATATCTTGGAGTCATTTTAAGTGCGGGATCAGTGCGGCCCAGTGAGCGTAAAATAGATGCGTAGAATCAAGCACCTATTCCGACGGATATTAAAAGTGTACGACAGTTTATGGGACTGGCTAGCTATTTCCACCGGTTTATTAAGGGATTTTCCGAGATAACCGCACCGATAACAGCTTTGTTGCGAAAAGACTCTGTGTTTAAATGGTCTTCCGAGTGTGAAAAATCAAGACAATTTATCTTGAATAAGTTGACAAATTCGCCGGTATTACGAATCTATGATCATCATTTACCATGTGAGTTGCATACAGATGCAAGCTCAGTAGGACTAGGAGCTGCTCTGCTCCAAAACGAAAATGGTGTAGTTCGTCATGTTGCTTACTTTAGTCGTCGTACGACTGATTACTAGGTACGCTTTCATTCGTATGACTTGAAGACATTAGCTATTGTTGAAGCTGTTGAACATTTTAGAGTTTATTTGTATGGTGTACAGTTCAAGATATACACCGACTATAATGCAGTAGGCGCTACCGCTTTAAAGAAAGATTGACATCCTCGTGTCGCTCGTTGGTGGGTCAAATTACAGGATTACGATTTTTCGATTAAATATCGACCAGGAAATAAAATAGTTCACGTGGACTACCTAAGTCGACCCCATGCCAATACCAAAGAAAACGTCAGAAGACTCCAAAACAGCATTAATATTTTCGAGGAATTGGGAACACCGAAAAAAATAATTGCTGACAGAGCAGCTGCATTTACCTCGATCACGTTTCAAAACTTCTTGAGTGTGCAAAATGTGAAACTTCATCATATTGCTACGGGAGTTCCAAGAGGCAACGGTTAAGTCGAACGTCTTATGCGCACAGTATTCAATTTACTGAGAGCCACCCTGACTGCCGAAAAAGAATGGACTATTGCACTTCCCGTTATAGAAGAATTCTACGATTCACTCAATAACGGGTCATGCAACTAAAGTGTTAGATCATGGCACAAATCCAAGGTTATTGGATACTCAGCAATTCTTAGGAGACTCAGGAGACTTAGGAGACCCAACGATAATTTTGTCGATCCTACAAGGCCGTCAGAGAAGCACAAGTACGATTGAAAAATAGTGAGAATAAGCTGGCTCAGCAATTTAATGCTTCACGTTGTCGAGCGAGCTTGATTGCAGTTGGAGACCTTGTCGCTGTAGAAGATTCTCAGCTGGCCGGCGGAGGAAAGTTGAAACCAAAATATAGAGGGCCATATATCGTACGTGCAGTACTACCGAATGAAAGATATGCGCTGCATAAGCAAGGACGGCGAACCACCGTAGCCGCTCATTAACAGCTATGTTTGTGACCTTCAAATAAATAATAAATGTGAATAACGCTTCGGTTACACATCGTTTTTTTGTTATGATTGATAACTCAGTGCTTTTTGAGAGAAAGAAATGTTTACCATACAAACTATATTTGTTTAGATTTTATACGAATGGTGATACTATTCAAGTTAATAATTATAATTTGTTGTAATATACTTATAGAAAAATAATGAAATAGTCGCTAGCCCACATTAAAAAATTGATGAAATAAAATGTGTATGATGAATACAATAGAAAACAAAAACACTCTCACTAGGTTGTAAATAGTAGTTTGTGCAACTAGTGTGGATATGATGGTCATATCGCACAAGGACGAAGCTTGGGCACGACGCCGTAGGCAGAGTGCTCAATCGTTCAAGTGCGATATGGACAATCCACACGAGTCGAACAGTATATTTTTTCTACGACACACACAAGAAGAAATCTAGAATAAAAAATATTTTATTAAATATAATATAACTTCGAATGAAACATGTTCAACACTTTAATTTATAATTTCACCAATTCAATTTTTATTTTCACTGATTTTTTGTGATAAATGTACAGTTTTTAAATGTACAATTTGTATTTACGGTTTCCTTTTTCAAATATCTTATTTTATTTTATTTTATTTTTTCTACACCCACATGTATATTATCCATTTTCTGCACAGTTTAAAGAATGGAAATGTGGACCATATCGGTTAACAAAACGGATATGATCCACCAATCAGCATTTGCGTTTAGTACCCGTCACTCATCTTTTTTAATTTAAAAGAAACGTCAAAATAACTTGTCAAAAAAAGTCTCTCCTAGAAGCACTGGATCAAGGATATTTATCTACAAAAATAAACTTAAATGGAATAATCCGTACAAATTAACAACAAATACTAAAAACATAATAGAATGGGTATTTAAGGGGACTCCTGGATGGACGTCAGATTTTATAAAATTATGTAATACATTCCACGTTATTAATTTGGCATGTTGCCCGGTGGTCGAGTGGTTAACATGTCAGACTCTCACGCGGTAGATCCCCGTGAGGAAGTTTTTTTTTAAATTTCAATTTTATTTCTAAATAATTATTCTGCTTGATATTTATAACGACAATAGGTAGAAATATTTAGTAGAATAGAATATTCATTATTATAGATAATGGTACGGTATACCCTTCGTGAGCGAGTCCAGCTCGCAACATCTACTTATAACAGCATCTCAGATTTAAAAAAGAAAACCGTAACATATACAAATTGTACATTTAAGAACTGTACATTTATCACAAAAAATTACAAATATAAAATTGAAGTGGTATAATTATAAATAAAATTGTTGAAAATTTTCCATTTGAAGTTATATTATAGTTTAATGTGTATATAGTTTCTTAAGTGTGTCGTAGAAAAAATATAAATATATAAAATATATAAAAAATATACTGTTCGACTCGTGTTGATTGTCCATATCGCACTCAAACAATTGAGCACTCCGCCTACGGCGTCGTGCTAATACTTCGTCCTCGTGCGATATGGCCATCATATCCATATCCATCCACATCAGTTCATCTAAAATACCTGAATAAAATAAGATTGGCAATCCTATTATATCTGATAAATAAGAAAAATGGCAATCCCATTATATACAGATTAATGACGAAAAAATGGCAATCCCATTATGAATTGAAAAAAAAAAGAGAGAAAGAACAAAGCCAAAACAAACAAACAATACCAAGTAGGTACATGGTAATAATGTTTCTCAGAATAATACCTGGAATATTTGATAGTAGCGATGGCAATCCTATTATTAAATTATGAAATAGACTAGCAATAATAATAATAGCATTATTTTGGAACACTTATGAGAAATGCTGATATAGTAAGAAAAAATTTTTTTTGTCTGTTTTCGAAAATTTCAGAAATGGTGCGAGGACGCTCCATGGTCAGAATGGCCGTGTTAGGAAGAAGTATTATTTCTGCTTATGTCAGGGAGACCGACCAGCGAGGACAAAGCGAATAACAGGTTGCCGTCGCGCATATCTGCGCAACGTGCCACGGGCATCTACATCCAGGCGTGGTCCAGGCAGTCGTCGTGTCGTCGATAAGAGCGAGAGATAACGGTTCAAATGTAATGTGCTAACTCAATAAAGGGTAATTAGTGAGAATATCGGGTTGTGCCTTATTTCACCCTTACCAATTTAACATACATAGTGGATATTCAGCTCTTCACCTACTTTAGAAACAAAAGGCAAAAAGTGAAAAAAGTTTGTTTCATTCTTAGTATTATGATGTACAAGCTTACCTTACACTTCATTTTGTTGTTGAATTGATCTTACCTGAAATAATAAAATATATATTTATACAATTTGTTTTCCAGTTAGTGAAATAATTACAATATACTGGTCACCAATATTTTTGTTACTGATTTGACGAAAGAAGTTTATCAAATTATCTGAATTATAACGGAAATGAAGAGACCAACACGATTAACAGAATTATTATCAGAGCTGTTTGCTGTTTTGTTGGACATCACTGGTAATAGTAGGTACAATTTATTAGTGTTAACGTTAACTGCTTTTTCTAATGTTTCCGGAAAAAATGGAAACAAGCACCTATTAACGACCTTTTCGTGTATTTTTATCCATTTTATTACCCATAACTTGAATTGAATCCTATCAAAAACAACAGCAGTAGTCTCTATTAATTGCATAACAAGTTAAACAAAAAGTTTGAAAATGCATACAGATAACTGCATGAAATCATTGCATTGCTCGACATAATCCGTCAGTTTTTCTATTGGAAACACAAAACAATATAACATCAATATAGACACAACAAAACGATAATTATTATGAACAATGAATGAAAAATGTCGAGAAAGAAACTGGCACAGGACCGGAGTGTATCAGTTAATGAGAATTATTTCGGATTTAACAATTTCTTCCCTTCCCCATATCCTTAGGTAGTAGGTCAAAAGCGAACGTATACAATCGACTTTTAATATGAGTGATATTCCAAGTCTGAGGGCGAGAGATATAACTAGCTAAACATGATTTGGAGTGCGGTTGGGCTTTTCTATCATCTTCCACACAAAAACAGCACAACGGATCTATCTTCTGTTAGTCCATGTATTACTATATTTTAATTCAAACATCAGATGTTTGTTAAAAGGCGGTATGGTAAGAGTCCTATAAGAGGAGAACAAGCTCCTTCTTTTGCGATACCAATAGTAATCTCATTTCTGACTAGGTTACTTTGTTGTGTTCAGTCAGCTGCTTAAGGGATTGTTTGGAGTTTCAGACTATTTTACATTCATAAGTAGTAGACTTTAGAGCCTTCAAAGCAGCTTGATTACCAGCCTCGATAAGTTAAACAATGTAGGTCATGCTTACTTATAGTCTAACACACGCAATTCAAATCATGTCATATTTAATTCAACACCTTTCATAAATCAAATTGATCATGCTGTGAATCCATAAAATCTACTTTGGTACCAGAGGATAATGATAGTGAATTTTTAGTTTGGTAATGGAATCCTGAGACTCAATTATAGTTTTAATTACAATTTTTATGTACGTCCACTATGTTCACCTGACTTTACTTTCACAGATTTTATGCTTACAGGGTGTCCTCATAAGGGGCTATCCACACATTACGTCACACGAATTATAGGACTTTTTAACCCCTCCCCCTGTCCTTGTCACAGGTTGTCACATTTTTAGAACCCCTCCCCCCTGATGTGACGTCGCACATTTCTCAATTTTATGCATCTATTAAAAAATAATCAAAAGAAAACAGATATTTTCGTTTTTTTCTTATTTTTATTAAATAATCTTCCATAAAATCAATATAATCTCATAGCCAGAGTGCTAAAGTATTGAAAATATAGATCGAGTACATTAAATTTTGACATGTAACGTCACAAAGCTTTTGACCACCCCCCCGGCCCCTTGTCACATTTTGGTGATACCCTCCCTCCCTTCCACGTGTGACGTCATTTATGGATGACCCCTAAGCTAAGTTTATGTTATAATAACGACAGTAATCGATAATATGTTAATAAACCAATTCATTACTAGAACAATGTTTTTACACTCTGCAGAAAATTGAGATTACTTGGAAATTATTGCATTTCATCCATATTCAAGATAAAATTTGGAGATTAATAAATAACAGTCATCTGCCTCCGCCTATGATAAACGTATATCCAACGTCCTGAATTGTCTAAAAATTTTATTGTATTGTATACTCGCTGCTCTGCACTGCCTTTGGTCTTTGTTTCGCTTTCAATTGTCTGAATAGCTCTATTGATTCCTGGAAAAGGTCATCGCTTTGTTGTTTGTCCTCTATGTTCTCCGCTTCTTTCTTTCTTTATATGTGAACTTTTTCAAAAGCTTCATGACTTTCTGACTCCAGGCACCGAATAGCACTACTATTCGGTGCTCCAGGGAAGTAAACAATACAATTCTGTTGCGATTATTTTTCAATGCTGTATTTACCCGTTTGTTTTCATAGCAAATATTGAAGAATTTTAAATGGATAACTGTGGATTTTATATTGTTTTAAAATGTTGGCACTGGAAGACTTGGAAATGGAAGAATAAGTTAATAAAACCAGATTAATGCACACGTTTTAAATTAAATTTAATTAAATCAAAAGCATTTTAACAGTATTGGTTCGTTTTGAAGAATGTTTGAAAAAAAATATATATATAATTCTTTAGCAAAGTTCCAGTTATTTAATTTTTTAAATTTCAGTTCAACCTCAAGATTGAAATGGAACCGAACTAGCCAGATATACCTAAGTCTACATTTGCCTGCGTCTACACAAGCGGAAGTGAAGTTTGGTACATCCACGTGCAGCTACGTGTTCAACGAAGTTTCAGAAGCTTCCCTGAACACGAAGCATTTTAAGTGGTCGGAAGTTCTGTTCAGTCAACTTCAGCCTCTTCATACCTTTTTACGTGCTTAATTATATTCAGAACTTCAGTAAACAATGATCAACAAAAAAAGGGAAATTTCAAATCGACGTATGTATACACAGAGCTAACTCGACAGCACTCAAGTCCTACCTGACAATAAACAAACCTCTTCGCGTGCTATAAAGATATGGTGGATACACTTTGTGAGAAAATTGTATACCTATTTTCAATTCAGTAGAAAGGGCATATTCAGTAGTGAAGAACACCAGGACACATTTTTGGCTCCACAATCCATATTCTCAACACTTAAGAGAGTGGACCATAGGAAAAGACTGGATTCATCAAACGTACTGAAGAAACTGGCATACAAATTTATCATCTCCACATTCACCTACATAACTTTCTAGAAAACTTAGGTAGTGAGAAATGGAAGTAAGATCAGAACATTACAGCGATATAAATAGCAATGGAATTACCACATGATATCAAATTACTGGAGATTGTTCAAGTAAACTCCGTGCTAGAAATTGCGAAATAGAAGGAAGTGATGTTGAGCAAAGCAAGAACCAAGTTCAATACCAAGACAGTCTCTTGGTCTTTCATAGTTAATCTTGGACTTGCTCAAATAGTTTGTTACTTACTACTTTTGATAGGTATAAATAATAAATGATCAACAACATATATTGAAGTTAAGACGAATATTTTCCTATATTCTATTTAGAATAAAAGTTGTTATTTTAAGTTTATTCTTGCGCTTTGGTCTTTGTCTTGCATTCTCCGTCTCGATCTTGGTTTTGGTCTTGTTCTTGTTCATTCGGTCTTGCTATTTTATGTATAATCTTGGTCTTGCAAAATCACATAGACATAGACAGATTTTGCTCATCACTGAAAGGGAGGAAAGCAAATGCTAAATACCTGGACCGCAAATAGAGTTTCCGACTGTTGGTAAAATTTACCAGAGCTGGTTAATTCATTTTAAGTTCTTCTAAAAAGGTCACTAAGAAAGTATTAGACTACAAAAGGTATGACCTACTTTGTCTGAATGGCCTATTATCTGGTCACTATCGCCTGAATCAACATAATTTTAAGACTGTGCTGACTTTGTCAAGAAGATAATAAGAAAGGAGATCACATATTTCGTGCTTGTCACTAACCACCTTTATTATGTTTAGTAGGATTTCTCTCTATATCTCTCTTTACCTGCTGGAATTATATACTGACATGTACCGGCCTTGGGAACTGGATGATGCAATTATTACCTCAAGCATTTCTAGAAAAATGTCCTTTTGTGACCTTTATTGACTGCTCGTGGATAAAGTGTAGTATCTACTCACATATAATGGCTTTATCCACGAGCAAATCACCCTAGTGAATAATAACCATCTTCATATGCTAGATCAATACCTCCTGGGCCACATTTTATAGCTATGATTGTGCGTTAATCAAGGATTAGTTTCTTCCTCAGTCTTTCTTCAATTATTATTCTGTCTTTTTATAATCTTCACACGGGAATTTTGGAATTGAGAGAATGTGTTACTGTTGTGAATAAATAGAATCTCAATCTCATGCTGGCGAATTGTCTGTATTTGAATCCAAGGGGAAAGCATAATATAATGTTGTAGAGAGTCTCGTGGGTAATTATTGACGTCAAATTGTTCGCTAATTTTAAACTTACGAACGAAAATTGTCGATATAATTGGGATACAAAAAGGACGGCAAAATTATATTTTTCTACAATCACATTGAAAAGTAGGCTTTCTCGCTTGCCAGTGACAACGAAAAGTTGACGTTTCTTGAGGAGAGTTACTTTACGCTCGCCGAGCGAAAAAAATGGCAAAACGCTTGTTGCCCATAACAACCGATACTTAAATAGTTATTTATGTATTAAGAGCGAGAAGTGATGCATTATTATTGCTTGAGAGTAATGGTAATTACTCGAAAGCAATAATGTCACGTTTTTGCTCGTAATACATACAACATTTTTTCTGCAATCGCTCAATTGTAACTATTAGGAACAAATATAAAGTAGAATTCATAAAAACTTTTAAAATCTGTCAGTTTAAATATATCAATTCAAATATGTTTCAAACTTTTATATCTGTCACTGTCAATACAATTGTGTTTGTAGTATCGATTGATATGGGCAACGAGCGTTTTGCCATTTTTTACGCTCGGCGAGCGTAAAGTAACTCTCTTCAAGAAACGTCAACTTTTCGTTGTCAATGGCAAGCGAAAAAGCCTACTTTTCAATGTGATCGTAGAAAAACATAATTGTATTGACAGTGACAGGGAGTGTTTTTCTCTTCTGGAAATCTTTTACAAACTAATAAATCGCTGTTTTGTTAAGTTTTTAATGTTTTAAATAATTAATTAGTGTGATTGCGATGTTACCGTATTCATTTTTTTGTGCTTAATTATTGTTGTGCCACGTTCTGAATATTTTTCATATACTGGCCGGATGGCCCTGCTAGCTGAGGCCTTTCTAATTGTAGAATAAGAAGTGGTACATTGACAGTATTGACAATAATTATATGTTTAAAATTTTATAAAGTATTTGACAGTTACTTGGAATAAGAAGTATGAATTTATTAATTGTATTAGTTATAATTATAATATAATATATTGAAGTGATTGTAGCAAAAATGTTATATGTATTGCGAGCTGAAAGTGGAATAATAATTGTTCTCAAGCAATTCACGCGCTCTACTTCGCGTCGCTCGTTAACCCTTGCTTTCGAACAATAATAATTCCTCACTTTTCGCTCTTAATACATAAATAACTATTTTAATAAAAAATATTTTTATATCAAATGTAAATAAATTATTTCATTGCGTTTCACATGTGTATATTTATTCAACTCAGTTAAAAATATTGTTTTTTTTTTAAATTGAAATCATTTTTCAAATAGTCGTTGTATAGAAATTTGACAATAATTGTTAAATTGAATATTTGAATGTTAATTTATTTTCCCTATTGATATTACTATTGCAATAAATTCAGTCGTATATTTATTCGTTTTAAATTTGAATGGGACATTCAATTTGGAATAAACGTGTTCATTTTTATCTGATTGTGTTATCTAATCGAGCAAATATAAAGCGCTGAAAGTAAAACAAAAACGAATTAAAAATACAATTTAAACTCGAAACACGCTCAGTGTCGCTTTACACGGCGTCGTAAATCGACATAAAAAATGCTGACTGGAAACTAAGAGAACGGGTTTCTCTACTCTTCACTTACATTTATTTTTAACCGTTGAAAACTGATTGAAAAACAGTGATTTAGAACATCGCTACAGCGCACAGAATCGGAGCAAGATAATTCTAGTAGAGTTTGTTCAACCATCCTTTGTCGTTACGTCATAATTGGTGACGTATTCTGCTGTTTTACGTCTTATATTAGTTGAATGTTATTTTACACTTAACCTCAAAATCATAATCAATGATATATTATGTTAAGAATTTTTTTCAAAATATGACAAATGAACTATCAAAAGTAACAGATAAAATTTATGTCGACCTTAGATAAGAAATACGTTAATGACATAATAATAGAGAGATATTGCCAATTGCAATACCGTATACGGTGCGGTATTTATGTAGCGCTATTTTAATACATGCCTAAAATTTATTTATTTATTTTATTTTATAACGTAGCGCTGCGTTATGTAGGAAGTGCATAACATGTCTTTTTCTGTATAATATACTTATAATTAAAAAAAAAATCAAAAACCAAACAACCTTACTATTTGCATATTTTAAACGCAAACCACAAAACAAACTAAACACCATCTAAACAATAAACACATTGATAAACAATAACCTCAACCTCAGAAATCCGATGCGATTTGTTCTATTTTGTTAACTGCGTAGGACAATAATTATGTGCCGTATTTTTAATAACACTCAACGATATGTAACCGTAAATTACGCGAAGCGCTAACGTTATTTAAAAAACGTCAAAATACCGCAAACGTAATTACCGCAGACCATTTTTAAACAAGCAATATCTCTCTAATTCCGTCTCATCCATTTCATGAATGAGAGATCAAGCTGGACAATGTATGACGTAACCGGAAAGGATAGTTGAACAAACTCTACTATAAGTGGGCGGCCACACATAAGGCGGTCAGCGGAGCGGAGAGGAGTACGGAGAGCACAGCGGAGCGTTCAATGGCATGAAAGTAAACGTACGTCTACACATACTGCGGGAAGTGGGGCGGAATAACGCGTACCTGCTAGATGGTTGCCGAGCGTTCAAATTTATTAGATATTTTTGCGCGCTGTGTTTTATTTGGAGTTGAAATTTTGTGATTTGTGGATATTCGACAAATTTTTGGGGATATCCTTCTTAACTTGGCATAAAGATGATGAAATTCTCCATGAGTTTCCCTACTCTTGTTAATATCATGAACCCAAACTCCTCGTTTATTGTATAAAATTCTGAATTTCAATTCAGAATTTTCCATTAAATAGACATTTTTGCGTAGTATCATCACAGGCCAGACTAAACAACTAAAGAAAATATGTATTTTTTATGCGGCTCAAAATAAGCTTTCAAATCCGCGACATGTGTAGCCAGATTCCGAACTCCTCTCCGTCCTCCGCTGTGCTACCATCTCCGCTATCAGCTTTATGTGTGGCCACTAAAAAGCAGGTTGTTTTAACCTCTTCAGCAGTGGCAGCTCCTCCATTAGGTCATTGGGTTAATGACCTCCCATTAAAAAATTTAAAAAAATAATGAAATAAGTATAAAAAAAAATAAAATATACCCATTATAGAACGCGTTAAATGGGGACGGAATTTGCCGACCACTGACAATCTTCGCATCTTCGCGCCGTGAGAGTTTACATGTGCTGGGTCAATAGCTCGGGTTAATATAGACGTGAATTGACTCATAATTGACTTACATGGGCTGATTATTTCACGCTTAAAAAATGAATGAGCAGAGGGGTTGGCAGGCCGCGCTATATTTTAATTCAAAGGAATAAGCATTTCAAGCGAAATAATGAGCTGTGTTTTGACGTAATAAGTTGTTATTGTTATTATTTTTGGTTGGTTTTTTTAAAGGGCTTGTGTCTTAGTTGTTCGGTGTTATTTTATTTTACGTCTGTTATTATGTGTGTGGTGCAAATGGTTCAAAATTTGAGAAATGAACTGAATTTTGGAATACTATTAAACTAAAGGAAAGTGGTCGTCCTCTTCCAGATTTGATAATTATACAGACTAGCAAGGACGAGAACAAAAAAGTTCATCGCCATTTTCGCAGGTCTATGTATGATTTGTGATTTGTCTAATTGAATTTACAGATTTGAAGTAGGTAAGTGATGCATTCTACTGTTTCGTTTGTCTGATTATTTCGAATAATTTTAGACTAATTAGCATTTAATTTAAGTTTATAATATTTAATATGAATAAAAATAAATAGAATATGGTTGTTTTTCAAGAGAGCATTATTTTTATAAAAAACAAGCGTGGACCATAAAAAATGTTTGTCACTGTGGTTTTGGAAAGGAACTCCATACATTTTGCTTTTTTAATGTTTTCAACTACGTCTGAGCCAAAATTGGGCATTGTTTTTCGAAAGAATAGGTCTCCGGAGGACTAGTCAGTGGCGTTCAGTGGCGTCACATTACCTATGACTCCCCTAGAAAATTAACCACTTGCCGTCACTGCTATTCAGTAGCATTGGAAGTAATTGAAATATCGACTTCCAAGGATGGATATGGCAAATATGTCTCAAATTAATCAATTAATCATGGAGATTGACTCCACGTCCTTTCGAATTCAAGCTTCCAGCGATATACCAGCGCCACTGGCGGTAGGAAATCATATGATACTAGAGTTGTTGAACAATAGAAAAAATTGTGATAATCTAATGAAACAAAACTGACTCACGGAGTGGAATTATCAAAAAAATTTGAAAATACGAGGGTGGTTTGACAGAAGAGTGACTTTTCAGAGGTTGGCAACAGCTACGGTGATTATATTCTTAGGCTCTGATCTCTGCCAAAATGGTACATAAATCTGACAGATAGATTAATCTTGATATTCATTTAAAGAAAGCTGTCTTCGTTGTTGGGTAAATATGGGAAAAATAATTTCGAGTGTTAATTATTATACATTATTTTTTACGTGGAAAAACAATTGAAGGAACCGAGGAAAATTTACGTAAATATTATTCTGAATGTGCTCAGTTCCATGGAATGATTTGTAAGTGGTTATCTTCTTTTAAAAGTGACTACTCCAGAAATGGTTAATAAAATCCGTGCCGTTGTACTTACCGATCGTCGAATAAAAGTAGGTGGGATAGCTAATGAAATAAATGTTTCAATGGAATGGGTATGCAATACTTCACATGAAAGGTTACATAATATGATTAAAGATTTTGCAAGGTGGGAGCCGCGATTGCTTGAAGCTGATCAAAAGCTCGCTCGCATTAAAAATTCAAACGCAAGTTTGGATATCGTTTGGATATCTTCCATCGTAATTCAAATGAATTTTTCCGTCGACACTGTAGATGAAACTTGTGTAGGCACATCATTATATCACAGAAACAAAAATACAGTCGAAACAATGGATCTTTCCCCAGAAAGCAATAAGGTCTTGGCCACAGTGTTTTGGGATTCCAAAGGTATTATCTTCATTGATTATTTAGAAAAACGGAAAACAATAACTGTCCACTATTATGCTGATTTGATACCGAAGTTAAAGAGAAAGTTGTGTTCCATCACGACAATGTTTCTGCCCATTCGTCCGCTATTGTTGCAGAGAAATAAGCCGAGCTGCGTTACGATTTATTGCCTCATCCGCCATATTCACCTAATCTGGCTACATCCGATTACTTTCTGTTTCCAAGCTCCAAAAAATGGCTTGGAGGAAAGCGAGTTCGGACAAATGAAGAGGTGACTGCAGAGACAAACGCGTATTTTGCGGAACTTCCCAAGGATGTTGAAAAATGAAATATTTTTTCAGTAAAGTACTTTTTTCATTGAAAAGTCTTTCTTCCGTCAAACTGTTGAAAAATAAAGGATGACCACCGTATACGCTTTAATTTATTACTTATATTTTGCAGATATTATAAAAAATGCGAAAAATAAAAAAATGTTTAGTTTAATAATGGTCAAATTCTAAGAATATTTTGTACTATCTGCAAAACAGTGAATGATATACCTATCAGCTGATTGTGGTGACAGATGTTTTGTAATTCGTGATTCACTTAGTTTTTATTTCTGAGCTTCTCTCACATTCACTATCTTCATTTCAAATAATAATAAACTTAACATATCCGGTTCATAACCGGACCGGTTCGTAGACGTCAATAACGCGACATCAAAATATCTACTAAGCTAACGGAATTTTTATGGACATATTATACTTTTAATGGTCTAGGGATTATCTGTCGATCGTAATGAGCTTTCCATCTTTTATAGCGATCATTAACCCAGTTCGGATTTGTTGATGCTCTGCTGCAGCATTAAATTACTTTCTGAAAACGGGTTAGATGCAAAAACGATTAATGGTAGCAGTTGATCCTTTAAAATTTCACGTGATGCATTCATTTTATTGGATGGAAATAAAATAGTATATTAAAGTATAAGTGGATATTAAGATCTCTAAAGCACACGCGATTTTTCGAGCACTCCGGCTTCGCCGTCGTGCTCGAAATATAGCAAGTGTTTTAAAGACCAGTTATTCTTTACACGAATAACTTCAGGCTATTTTTTTTATTGGTGCACTTTGAAATTATAAATACTGGTATCTATCACTACTACAACAACAAGAAATGGAAATAAGAACTAATAATGTAAAAAATGGTTGATTTGCGTTGTCATGGAAATGAGGAAAACATCAACTAATTTGCATTTTGATGGAAGTTCAACCTCATTGAGTTCTGAGAATGTTAAAAGTATCAATTTAAATACCAATCTCTCCGATATGAAAAATCGAAATGTTAATATCTCAAACAATACCAACTGTACTTTACATTTTCATTTATAAAATTGAAATTGTTAAATATTGTTCGAATGAAGGTTTTGACGTTACAAAGTACTGCTGTCAGATGAATAATTGTCATTTAGACTTCGTTTCTCGAGTTGTTGATGTTGCAATGGTAACTTTGAAAAACCCGCGTGTTTTAAAGTTCGATTTTAACACGCTGAGGCGTGCTTTAAATAAGTAAAATGGTTCACCAATAAAAAAATAGTTATTTCATTTACGACCACCTTCAAAATTGGTCATTTATCAACCAAAAAAATGTGTGATATCATACATTATACATAAGTTGAAAAGCGTGGGCAAATGACCAATGCTTTTTATATGGGGTTTTCATTTTAACACTCTTTTTTAGCCAAGTAATGATCGAGTTGCCTTGAATTTAGTTGTTTGTTGTATAAACTTTTGTGCTGTCAGTAAATTTGACAGAAGTGTCAGACATAGTGAGAAATATTTTCTGTTATATGTATTTATTTCAAATGGAAGAACCTCAAGAAGAATGTATTTCTTCGAATTGCACACCACCTGAAATTAGAATTCGTTGTGTATATATTTGTTTTTGAAAAAATTTATTTTTATGTTTTTTAACCCCTTCAGAGCACATTTTTTTATTTTTTCTTTATGTGGTCGTAGATAAAGTTTTGTATGACACTTGTGCGTGAAGCACTTTTGCGCACTAGTTGCGAAAAAGGCACTCGCTACGTTCGAGCCTTGCATTTTCGCAGCTCGTGCGCAAAAGTATAACTTCACGCACTTCATCATAAATAACTATTCTAAAACATGTTTTTTTTAATTTGAATTTCATCTTTCATATTATAAAATAAAGGAAATTCAATTAGGCAAGTGAGAAAGGTTATATTCCCACTTCAAATTGAGACTTGTATGAAGTGGATCCATTTAAAACAACAATTTAAACTAGGAATTTGTGTGTTCAATTGTATGTTAAAATTTCCTATTTGAGCTGAAAAGTATATTGCTTGAGATACGAATTCAAGATTATGTAAAATTTTCCAGTATAACTGTGAATTGTATGTTAAAATGTACATTCTAAGCTATTAGTTCAAAAAACAAAAAAAATTAACAGAACTAGGAATTTTAGTTGCTGATTTTAAATGTAAATTTGGTTGAATTCTCAATTCAAATTGTAGATTCCGTGAATTATCTAGTTCA
The DNA here is from genome assembly GCA_910591675.1 of Galerucella calmariensis. Taxonomy (NCBI): domain Eukaryota; kingdom Metazoa; phylum Arthropoda; class Insecta; order Coleoptera; family Chrysomelidae; genus Galerucella; species Galerucella calmariensis. The sequence goes on from CAJUYG010000808.1 coordinate 19,009, forward strand.
ACCGTAAGTTGAAGGAAAAGGATTTGTTAAAATGTATAGTCTTAAGGGGAGTTTTTTTTATGAATTTGAGTTTCCAGTTTTAACTATAAATTTGGTTAAATTCCCAGTTTTAACTGTAGACTTTGTAAATTTTTTTAGTTTAAACAGAAAATTGCTCATTTAAACTGTCGATTCTAATAATCTCCTAGTTCAAAGTGTGAACTGTGTGAGAAGGGCCTGTTGAAATTTATATTCCGAACTGTGAATCTAAATTGACAGTTCAAACCACAAACTTGAGTTCATAGTTTCAACTGTATATTTTACGAATCTCTCGATTTAGACTAGAAGCTATGTTAAAACTGTAAATTGTTAATTCAAAACTGAGAATTTTACAGAAATTTTAGTTTTACACGCACAATTTATGAGAGTGTAGGAGGATTTTGATAATTTTCATTCCAAAAACCAAATCTGCAAGTTTAGGTATTTTCAAAACATAAATAAGATGACATTTGAAGAATTGCTAAGGGTATGCTGTATAACCAAGGAATAAAGGTTCTTCCATCACGAAAACTCTGACCATTTTTTTATGCAAAACCATATGGCTAAATGACGGTATCTTTATGGTTTCAGTCAGGTCTGACCTAAAATTTCCTGTTTAACTTATACCATTTTATTCCTTTTTCGACATAAGGTGCTTTAAATAGGAATTGCAGAAAACGATACTTGTTAGCTATATTCGTTAATTTAAGGTATTCTATTTTGGCACACAAAGCGCACACCAACTGGAATGTTTTCTTTTGATCTCACGCTGTGAGTAAGGATTCAAATACATTGGTTGCACGGGTGCTTGAGTGGACTAGTTGCGCGAGCGTGCATAAGCAAACAAATTTACAAAAGATCAGTGATATATGGCAGCGTGCACGAGGGCGCTTACACTGCAAGCACGTTGATTGTGCATGCTGGCGCAACTATTTTACTTGCGCGTGTAGAAACAAAAAATTTTGATTACACTCGCCGCCTGGTTGCAAGCACGTTGCAGAGGTAGATGAACTGTTGATAACACTTGTTCGGGAAAAAAGTGCCATTTGGGATACCAAAGAAAAAAGCGTAACCATCAACTTCTCCTCCGGAACAATACAAGTCCTGAAGTTTGATTCCTTCATTAGGCGAGGCGCAGCTTTCCCCAAAATGTGAGAAAAAGTTTCAGGCATCATCCTAAAATAATCAAAAAACTTTTGGGGCTGTCTGAGGAGATCATTAGAAATCCCATGGTACGTTCGCCATCTTCCTCCCTATCCGCGAAATACTCATTCTTTCCTATTACATCCTAAGTCTATCATCAAATCCTTAAAGATGCCATTTTCTAACACTAACCTCTCTTCGTCCGATGAAAAATCCATTTTGTGTCCCCCTTCTGTGTGTCTGTCTCTATCATTTCTACACCAAAACGGTTGTGCACGTGTGCGATTAGTGTAATCATACCAAACTCGCGCGAGTAGGTTGTGCACGCTCGCGCGACCAAATGCAAGCGCACTAAAGCACGGGTCACATTAGGCTGGCAGTAGCACCAGCAAACAGCGGCTGGCAACCCAGTCACACTAGGCTACTCGCGTGGTAATAGTTCCAGTCAGCATGTCATCTGTGGATCCACGTAAACAAGTAATTAGGCGGTCACTGAGAATGTGTGACGGAGCTTTGTTTCGAAATGCTGAGCCGCAAGAAGAGACGATGGTGGTGTAGGCCTTGGATACAAAGGAGGATAGAATTAGCAGCATCCTCAAGAATTTTAGAAGAGCTAGAAGAAGAGGACCCAGGAACTTACAGAAATGTTTTACGAATGTCAGTTCCTAAACTACAAGAATTACTGGAATTCACAAATAAAAACAACCGTATACGTGTAAACAACAGACCACGTGTTTGTCTACTCGACGCTGGCGCGCGACTCAGAGTGGATCACGTGACCTTTTTGTCGCCGCTGCCTGCTGCTGCCTGCTACCTAAAGTTGAACATTTGAGCACGGGTCGCATTAGGCTGGTTGTCAGCCGCGAATTAAGAAAGCCGCTACTAGAAGCTTGGTGTGACCACGAAATTCGTAGCTGACACGACCAGCCGGCGAGTATTTGCCAGCGGCTGACGAAGTTGAACATGTTCAACTTTTGGTAGCAGGCAGCGGCGACTAAAAGGTCACGTGATCCACCTGCGCTCGCTGGCGCCAGCTAGCAGCGCAGTCTGACCACATGAGTCACGCGCCAGCGTCGAGTAGACAAACACGTGGTCTGTTGTTTACAACTGTTGTTTTTATTCGTGAATTCCAGCAATTCTTGTAGTTCAAGAACTGACATACGTAATACAGTTCTTTAAGTTTCTGGGTCCTCTTCTTTTAACTCTCCTAAAAGTATTGATGATGCTCCTAATTCTTCCCTTCTTTGTATCCAAGGCCTACACCACCATCGTCTCTTCTTGCGGCTCAGCATTCCCAAACCACGGTTTCCCTGCTAGTACAGTATAAAATATTGTATCTAAATTGTTTGCAATATGTACGAAATATATGAAGTGAGTGTTTATTGATGTTTATTGCTTAAGGTGCT
>CAJUYG010000808.1:27895-80419 GCA_910591675.1 Galerucella calmariensis
AACACATTTAAAATAATTACATCATAACAAGCAATGAAAGTCGGTAAGAAACTGTTAACGGCCTCTAATCAACCTCATAAACACACAAAAAAATTCCAAACAAATAAACATAACACACATCTTGAAGAAAAAACAGTCAACAAATCAACTTGCCCGCATGATGTGTCTCATCTGACATATTTTTTATTGTCCCAAAGAGAAATAAAAAGAAGAGTGGAAGACTAGACTGGAGACTTCGATGAAATAGAAGCAGCCCCTCCCACTAAGATGAGCGATGGTGTTGTTACGACAAAAGTAAAGCACTTTTCCAATGTCAAGTGGAGGTCATCTCGGCCTACATGATGATTCATACAGTTAGTATAGTCGCCGCTGGTTATTAGGTAGAAAATTCACTATAATTACAATATATGGGGTGATGTCATATTCCACTGGTACCGCTCTATTAGAGAAAACTCTCTTTTAATGATTAATTTTGATAAAGGCACCTAAATCATTAAAGGGCCTCATTACCAAGATACAAGTTGTTGGAAGTTTGAAATTGAATTTAAAAATTTTATTAAATTATATCTACTCACTGGTTTTAAAATTGAGCCCCTTTCTCTATCAATTCCACTAAGTTTGAACTTGCACACCAAATATTGAGCAACGTTTCACTATCGATCTTTTCCCCAATTTGGGTGATGTGATGAAGATGATGAGATTCAACATAATTTTTACTTTCGTATATCCAAAATTTTACAATTTACCAACATTTTTTTACAATTCAACTTTAACACCCTTTATCTTTTTTATTATTTATCAATATTTTGTTAATGCAAGTTAAGTCAGTAGTTGAGGCCGAGCATCTTTTCAGTTTGGACTATTATTTACCCACTACCATGTATAGGTGTGTTTCATCAATGACTTATTGTGTATAAACATCAAGTGCTAATATCAAAGCATGTTTTTCAGGAAACTTCGTAGCACCCTCTGGTTTATATTATATCATATTAACAACGACAGCAAATAACTTGTCTTCATTGAGATTAACATAAATTCTCCTAGACAGAACTTAGTAACTTTGCTATTTACCACAGCTTATTGCAAATTTAACACAACATCTGAGATAAGTGAATCAAATATTATGTTACCTTCTGATATTTCTTTCCATTTGCTGTTGCAGCTGATTTATCCCAAAAGGATATTGCGAAAACTCGTGAAAAACATGTCTTGATGTTAACAAGGTTACCTTGCGCTTGGATTTATCACTTCTAATTGGCACATGTTATAAAAAAAGTTTCAAAGAAGAATTCTATAGTTTTATAATGGCCACATTTTAAAAATATTTTGTACTATACAGGGTTACTGCCAAAACAGTGGATGGTATCAAAGTTACATTTTTTAAATAATAATCGATTTGAAATTGAAATGAAATCGAAATGGAGCTATGTGAGTAAGTATAGTATATGAACTATGACTGTCAATAAATCAAAAAATCAGGCAGTAAATGAGTTTAATGTGGGTGAAATATTTTCAGATCTAACTCTGGATGTTAGCTGATGCCACATGTGCTCTATAGAGTTGAATATGCAATAATAATAGGGAATCCGTAATACTACGAGCCCATATTTTTATCGATAGTATCACAAACGTATTTTTAAGTATATTAAACGCAACTACAACTTAAAGGAGATCAGATTTTTGTACGATTCTTCAAAATACAAGTGATTTCTTTGACAAACACTCTTTAGTTTCCCGTTTACTGATGTTATTATCTGGTACTTTATTCAATCAACGGCTATAAGCTGCACTGTCCATCACAATTATATTTTTTTCCGGTATATTCGGCAATGTAATATTCAAACCAATCTTAGAAGAGTTCTGCTGTTGTATATTGGTGATAATCTGAACCTAAATCTTTTATATTCTTTGCTGACAATTATAAAGCTTGTGGAATTCAATGACGCCTCATTTGTAAACGATATGACTCCGTTATCGCTTGCCTACTATTGATGATACAACATTTAAGTCCAATTTGAGTAAAAGCTTTAAACGATTTCCATTTCATATTTAATTAATCGCTTTTTTTATACTATCTGATGTTGGTATCATTTGTTCTTGATATAGAATATATATCGTTCTTCGGATTATATCTTCTTGCATTTCGTCAACACATTTGGTTTTATTACTTCGTTTTTTTTTTCATTTACATATTGGATTATTGATAATGTTTTTTTTCCACTACTATCTGTGAAGTTGACAATTATTGCTTCTTCTAGAAGTTGAATTTCTCTATTAGTGGTTAATAATTTTCTATTATTAACCTAGGTCAATAATGGACAAATTCAAATATTTTGAGAATAGTTCAACAAAAACTTGTGCAACATAATTTTGTATACCCAGGAGATTGTTTTTAACATATTTGCTGCTTGAAATTACCTATCAAGATAAAATTATTTGAATAAAAATGCCATCAGTTTAATTCGCGTTCAACCAAAATCACCTACATAGTTTTAAACAAAATATTAGATACTTTTGGAATGAAATGCTTACTACAAACTAAAATTCTGAGAGAATATTAAAAATTATTGCCTATCCCCAAAATTTTCACTTTCTATTTTATCTATAAATATTTCAACCCCATTATATGTAAATATGAAAAGAACAGGGCATTGGAAATATAGTAGATATGTGCAGAACCGGTTGGGCTGAGGAAATTAAGCAATGAAAGTTTTTTATCATATTTACCTAAGGATTTCAAGCCGTACAGTATAATCAATCAATAATCAAATAACCTCTCTTGAAGGAAACTGAGTAGATGAAAGATTTATTGAATATATAGAAAATACTTTTATCTTGGTAATTGGTACAATACAATCTTTCTCAATAATTCAATACTTTTGATCAAAAAAATATGTATGAACGGTGTATGGAACTGTGAGATAATTCTGAGACAGTTTGATTGATTATGCAGATTATTTGTAATGCTTCAAGTGAGCTTCATTTTTAATTGGTATGTTAAATTACCCTTTTACGATGATTAAACTACGATACTGAGCTACACGCTCCTTATTAAGCCTGTATATACCCGTTTAATTAAAGCACATCGACTTTAATCAAGTTTCCTTTGATGTTAGTTATATACGTGCAAAAATTGCCGTATTACCAGAGTGATTGGCTAACTGGTTGCTAGTCTCTCTGTTTAGACTCTCTAATTGGGGTTCAATACAGAAGTTTTGTAACCTTCGATCTTCTTTGGCTAGAACATGCTGTAGAAACTCGAATTGATTCCAACATGTACCTGTCTATATATGAAGGCAAAAAGCGTAAGTCAACATAACATGTTCATTCAATTATGGATAAACTTATTTGTCATGAAAAATTAGATCTATTCACCTCACCATTTATACGAGTAAATAAAAGACATTATTATTCAACAAAACAATATAAATTATTAGTATATTAAAGTATAAGTGTATATTAAGGTCTTTAAAACACGCGCGATTTTTCGAGCACGACGACGAAGCCGGAGTGCTCGAAATAGAGCAAGTGTTTATCCACGAATACTTCACATTATTTTTTTTATTGGTGCACTTTGAAATTATAAATACTGGTATCTATTACTATAAAAAGAAATGGAAACAAGAACTAATAATGTGAGTAAAATGGTTGAATTCGTGATGCAAAATCGCGGTTAATACCGCGAAAATCTTTGAAAAATCGAAATATTAATATCTCAAACAATACCAACTGTACTTTCCATTTTCATTTATAAAATTGAAATTGTTAGATATTGTTCGAACAAAGGTTTTGACAAAAAATTGTCATTTAGACCATGATTTAGACTTCTCGAGTTGTTGATGTTGCTATGGTAACTCGCGTTTTTGAAAGTTGGATTTAAACACGCTGAGGCGTGCTTTAAATGGGTAAAATGGTTCACCAATAAAAAAAAAAATATTACTTATACGTTGTCGTCGGACGCCCAAATTTTGACAGTTCAATATCTCGAGATCCGTTTACATGACTGGGTGTACAATTTGGCAGCTAAAAAATGTATGCTTGTATTTAATATTTATTGTTTGATATTCGAATCTCATTCAACTAATATCCTTCTTTTTTCATTATCATTCCATCAACATGATCGAATGTGACTGGAAAGAAGATAAAAAAACATAGGAGTCCATTCATAATGAGCATAAGCATCAGTTTCAACATATATTTAACTATCAAATAACATACTTGTCATGTGAACAGTATCCGAGATACAATATTTTTTAACCAATAAAATAGATCAGAAATGTCTAGAGCACTCGGTATTTTAATTTGTCTAGTTACATGGGGACAAAGATATCCTATCCTGTATCCGACCGTACTATCTCTCGTAATTGCTACAAAAGAAAATAAAAAAACATCAGCGGGAGTCAGCAGATCGAAAAACAACGTAATCAGTCATCTGCACAAAGTGCTTTATAAGACTTAATTTCAGAGTCAATTATCATGACATGCTATCACGGATCACCTACTCATCGAGATATTGAAACCAAGGAAACGTACTATACTTTTTCTACGTCCATCTATTGTCTTCTAAGTGCTCATAATTAAATTTCATCTTTTTTACTACTAACAGATATATTCGTAGGTAAAGTTGAGAAAATGTTCGGATACTATATTTTGTTACGAAAATTGTCAGCATAAATGAGATGACGCTTATTTCCATATCAAGAAAACGCGTATAATTATTTTTAGAAATTGTATAATGTGTTGCCGACATTTAGGGGAATCACTCTTTTGATCTAAAATGTATTTCTCTAACGCTAAAAGCTTTTACGTTTTTTCATTGATTAAAAGTATGTAAATAAACCAAATAAAGTGGTACGTGAATAAAAATTTGATTGTAATTTAATCAAACCAAGAAGTTTAAGTTCTCTTCTCAAAACGCACATGTATGTTACACCGAGAAAAAGATTTATTTGTGACAATTGAAATCTTATTATTATGTCAAATAAATATGATTTTTTAATTTTAAGGAAGGATTTGTTTCAAGTTCGGAAAGTAATATTGTTGATTAATAAAAACATATTCATTTTCATCAACAACATTTATTGAGGGATAATGACAAAATAGTTATATTATACTTTGAAATCATTTAAATTAAATGAATAGTTTTCCAATAACAAATACTTATTTTTGCAAGCTAACTATATTGTTTTATTATAAAAACATTACTTTATGGCAGAATGACATTTCTTTATCATAAAAAAATGTATTGTATCGGTGAAATAGGTATATTTATTTACCTTAAAAAAGTATATTGTCTGGTTTAACAATATGTTTTTTATTCGTAAAGAATGTATCTTCCCAGCAAATTATATTTGTTTGTTGGAAACAAATGTTCCTTCTTCAAGAAAACTATTAATTTTTACTGAAATTCAACATATTTATCATAACTGAACCATAATTTTCATAAACATATATTGCCTTTTAGTGAAAAAATATATTTCCCTAAAAAACCGAATTATTTATGGTATTGTCTTTTGTTTATGGAAGTTACCAACATGCACTATTCAGTACACTGAGCTTTTGAAATGTTTCTAAGTATTTAGAAATATATTAAAAGTTCACGGTGTATTAAGCAGTATGGGTAACTTCCCACACGGTTCTCTAAATAATAATTAGGTTACTTAGGAAAATATATTTTTCACAAATATTTGTATAAGCCGTTTCCAGACTATGTCTAACAACAAAGTTGACTTTCGTTTTGTATGTGTGGACTAGTCGATCGAATTGGTCGATGGTTAGTCTGGACACGGATTAGAATTACAGTATTTTTATGACAAACATGTTTAAATCTAATGAAAATTAATGATCTTTATTTATGCATAAAACTGTTTAGTAGGAAAACAGGATAGGAATAAAAAACTTGCTGCTGAATATTTTGATCTATTAAAAAGAAAACTATACATTTTCAAAATAGATAGCATACATTTATGAAATGGAAACCATACATTGTTAAAATTAAACATACCTACATGATCTAAAACATAACCAACAATGGTATCCACAAGATAGCCTTGTCTATCCTTAAGTGTGCTCATTAATGCTTTCCCCATAGTAGTTTTTTGGAGTTCTTGGAGTAGATCTGACAGGTTTAATTGAGAAATGTGTATGTTTGAGGTACATTTCCGTTGCTTGTTACTTCAACCTACTTGAATATAATTGTCATTTATTTCCTTACCTTCAAAGATATCTCACAATTCTTGTCATCGCCATGAGTTTAACAATTCATTCTTTTATTAAACTTATTTTTGTCCAGAGCACTTTAACCACATACTTCACAAAAACAAAATAATTAGTAAAATTGCAAAAGCTGCTCTAATATCACATGCAGACTGACGCCAAACGTATACAGGTGGTGACCGTTACTGAATAATAGGGAAGGGTGGGGTGAGAATTCTTTGTTTCAATTTCCACATAATTTGTAGGCTAATGTGATTTCTTACGAGTGAAGAAATATGTCATTTGTAGTGAATAAGTTTTTTTTCTCGTATGTACAATTTTACTGAAATACTTATTTTTTCGGTATAAAGTAGATCTTATTTGAGGCTAATAATCTATAGGCTTATTTAAAAATTGTAAATTTTTGTCAAAACTTTCAAATGATTTACTATGAATATTTAATTTGTTGTTTTAAAGTGATGGAATATAATTGAAGATGTTAGGTTTTTTTCTGGGTAATGAAAACTATTTTTACCCAAATAGCATTGTTATATTCTATAACAAAATATTATATTGTGCTTCGTAGACTTTCATAGTTTCTGAAGAACAATTGTATGAAGGTGTGCATAAAGGAGAACAAATTTTTTTACATTAAAGAAATTACACTCGAATAAATCATTTTTTTATATCAAAATTTCCCATTATTTTCACGATAATATGGCTTCCTAATAATAAATAAGCAATGTTAGTTTTAAACAAAGGGGGGTCAAACAAAACAGTTTATTTGTCTATAAATAACTTTTCTCTCGGTGTATGAGATCTCATTACGTGCATGTTATTGTTAAATGTCATTTACAAGGAATGCTGACAGTGTGATTTTTGACGTTTACAGACATGGGCGTAGAAAATAGTATATTACGTAACGTGTGCGGAAAGTGACATTTTTCACACGAGTGGGAAGTATTGTCTCACGAGCGCAGCCGAGTGAGACAATCCCACGAGTGTGAAAAATCACTTTCGCACAAGTTATGTACACTATTTTTCCTACGACTACGCGATATACTTTTACCAAATTAGGCATGTATAATCTTGCTTTTTTATGTAGATGTGAGAGGTTTTACATATGTGTATTTGTAAATACTTTGTATGGTTTTGATTACTTACCTTTGAAATTGGCCCAGAAAATTGTGATTTTTATGTTTTAATAACATGAAAGTCCAATAAATGTCGATATAAACACATTTTATTTTGGAGAATAAATAAACTGTTGTGTATATTTCCTTAGCGCTTATTAGTATCTTGGACAAGAACCATAAGCTACAACAGTGGGATGGCCGAGCGGTCTAGGCATCCGTGGGCTCGACAAGCTTTTGGACAAGCAGTAGGGAGGTTCGAGTCCGGGCTCGGTATTTTTTTTTTAATTTTAAATGGAATAAATATATTATATTATATTATTATATGGACAAATCAACTTAGGAAATAAGCATTTCACATATACATATTAATTTGCGGAGTAAAAAGACTAGCATTTCAACATTCAATTTGACAGCTTTTTTATCCGCACACGTACGGATAAGATTTTTTTCCGTACGCGTATGAATAAAGGTCACTTTCCATAGAACTAGTCAGTGCGATATATGTCACTTTCCTATGTGGTCGTAGGAAAAAGTATTTAACAGCTGTGTGTGTACCGACCTGGTAAACCTTAATATTAGTTAATATTTTTACAATTTGTAATGAAAGAAAGACGTGAGTAAGCTACTGAAATAATATATTCAACATGTTATTTATTTATTTAAATATAAATATTTTGTAGTACACATACTTAGTATAAAAAGAAAAGGGACCAAAAATCTCCAGAGCAATTGGAATTATACTCACAATTCATGTAAAATGATTACATTTTTCGCAGTAATACTATAAACTTTACTTTAGATCCCAATTATTTAATAGAAAAGTGGGGAGAGCTAGTGGACAATTAAAGGCGCAATAATTCAAATGCATTGTAAAAAGACTGAATTAATTAATATTACTTTCACTACAAAGGGAATGGGCCTTTTCAGTAGATGCTTAAATCTCAAAACAAATATTTTATTTGAAAGCTTACTAATAATTTTTCACTTTTTTCGCTTTGTTTCGAATATAAATGTCACAAAGCTGAGTAAAAAGTTAAACCAAATATTAGGGTAATTTGAACACGCGTTTGACCTTGGGGGCAAGTGACGTCATAAGGTCTGGAGTTATGTTGGCAATTTTTGTCAGATGGCTGGCCAAATGCTGCTACGGCTACGGCCGAGGCCAAAATATCCAACGAAGAAGCAAATGTTCTTCGTTTTGTTCAACTTCTTTTGAGCTTTTGCTTTTTCGAACCATGATTTTCGTCTGTTTTCATTTCGAGGAACGTAAATGAATATTTTGCTTGGGCAATTTATAATGTTATTTTAACAAAAACAAATAATCCAAAATGAAAGAGAATATTAATATCAATTTCGAGGTTACATGAGATGTCAAAATCAAAAACCAGGGAAGCAGACTTTACAAATCCTATGGAAATTACGGTCTTTCGTTTTCAAGGTCGTAGGCTCTTTGACGTCACGAAGAATGGAGGAGTGACGACACGTTCAAACCGCGCGCTGCTTTCCGTACTTTTGATAATTTTTTTAGGATAGAAATAAAGTTTCAAAAAAAAAATAAGGGGACATTCTTTCATAAAATACTTTCATTCAAATCAATAAAAAAAATTACTGAAAAGGCCCATTCCTAAGTTATTCTCCATAACATGAGGTATTAAATTATGAATTAAGAATTGAACACTATTTTTGTCCAAACGAAACATTTGTCTAAAATGCCTGTCTGGCATATCAAACGGATTTAATTGATCCCTTAAGTGTCTTTGTTAGATTCTCATATGATTTCTGGTAATATGGCAAGTGTGTTTTATAATCATACCATAAAAAATATGTACAAACCGATTCTCATCCTCTTCCAACAAAATACCGGCGAAAATATTTAATTGTCCGCTCATATTATGGTCATTGATGTTCACTTAAAAACTTGATAATCACAAAAAGACTCAAAACTCTACAACATTTCAACTAATAATACACGAAAAATGATAATAATAATAATAAAACGTTCTGTATACCACACCTTGTACTGCTTACAGTGACAGATGTCCAGCCCGTAAATATTTACGAATCTGTAAGTAGCAGGTACGAATCGCATTTCCTGTAACTCTTACAGACTACGGCTCATGATAGACATTACATATGTTCCCAGAATTCCACCATAAGTGTATATATATATTGTACAGTGAATATATAATGAATCCAGAGCAAACGCTACTGACATTATTATAATCACGAACTGAATGGTACAGCACGAGCACGGACATTTTCTTGTTTTATTTGCTATATAGTGTAGTTACAAAACATTTTTCAGAACATGATTTTGGAGACTCCAAATCGCAGTGGCGAGGAATGGAATTATTCAGATCACCAGGAACGTATCCAGTTATGCTGCAAAAATCCAACATTCTTATATTCAGCAGACTGTCTACGATCATCAAAACCAGCATATGACTAGGATTCATACCAAACGTCTAAGTGAAAGTGTCTTTATTCCTAAACCTGGGAAACTAGATTACAATAAAGCGAAGACTATGGTTCATTTACGATAAGTTTGCAGTTTTGACATTTGTTAGTAACAATTGCAGCCACTGAACAGAATCTAAATATCCAAAGTGTAAATGGAATAATTAATCATATAAAGGGGGAAGTTACGGTCCAAAAGTTGGCTGCCGTGTCCGGGGTTGCCAGACTTATGTTGTCCAAATCAGGCAATTTTATCAGAATTTCTTGTATTGTTATATCGAGGCTAGTACTAGAGTGCCACCAAGATTTAGCTGACGCCTCGGCAGATAACAATATTATCCTGAGGTGGGTTAAAGGGCACGACAGGAGTAAAGGAAATCGCACTGCTGATTCTTTAGCCAGGGACGCCGCTGGACTAAAAATTCTAGGACCCAGTGGCACCTACGGCCTAACGACTTCGACAATTGCGGAACTAGCCAAACGTTACACCCATGCTCAATCCCTCAATCCCTCAATCCTAGGAGGATGGGTCACATGTGGCCTAAGTGCTGTGAGCCTACACACTCACCCTCCCCACTCTACAGATACAGATACAGAATCTGTTATTTTTTTCATAACTGTTTAAAAGAGAGTATCGAGTCCCGCGTCGCAATGCATGAGACTTTATCAAGTGGTTGCTAGTAGATGGTAGCATCCCTAATATCACATTTTGAGAGATAACAAGATAACGGTGGACCGCTAATTCCTATTACTTCTGTGAGAGATTTCAGGTTTCAAGGTTTCAAAGCTGGACATCTCAAAATTTATGTATTTACTCATCAGAATTTTATAATTTTTGCTCTTATTTTTGAGTTGAATGTAATCTTATACAATAAACAACTGATCAACATAATTTTATGCCATCAGCTGGAAAAAAATTACAACGTGGCAACGATGTAAAGCATCTGTCATGTTTTGTTATTGCAAACTTATCGTAAATGAACTATATTATAAGATATATAAGTAGAAATCCCTTAGGAGTGTGACGTTAAAATGCACAATTTATCACAAAATGGAAACTTGTATAAAAGCAAAGTGCATTTTCAATTGATATAATATTCGCAGAAATGCTTTTACGGATTAAAGCATTTTCAGGAGAAAAGTGAAAGTCAAGAATGTCATCTTTCACATTGCGTTAATTTGAAATTGGTATTACATTGTTCAATTATTTAATTCATCAGAATGTATAACATTACCTTTATCCGGTGGTTCTGGAGCGATCCCAGGATCTGGCCCAGCAGTTCTACCCGATCTCGGTTTTCTCGAGTTCACAGGATACGTCACTGATGGCAATCCTTTAATAAAACGATTCTGGAAATAATAAAAAAGGCTGAATTAATAAATGATCGAGGTAATCTCCAAAAAGTGACGAAATTACTAGTTTTTTCCGTTATTCCCGCTTTGGTAGGTCGTCATCTTCAAAGAGCGTTAATTTGCTTACGAGAAGCTTTTGGATAAAACTAAATTAGGCTAGATAGAAATAATATGACATCTATAGTATCCCCGCCCGGTCCATTCCATGAAATTCTAAATAAGTCTGCATATTTTGGGTATTATGTCTGCTACCTTTTATTGGGTAACTTTCCATGCCACTGGATGAAATATCCAAAAGCACGGAGCCTCAACATAATGCGAAATCGATAAAGTAATAAATCGTTTACAAAAAAAGAATAAACGGTTTCGTTTGAAAAGAGAACGGAAAGTATGGAAGGGACAAGCAGGTGGTTTGTTGAAAAAACGATATTTTGTTCTCCCTCATTATTGACGAAGCGATGGAAAAACATAGAAAGGGAGATAATTACATTTTAGCGGGACGAAAAAACGTCGAAAGCACATAAAAAAAATAATTACTCTTTGTGGGATTAAGTCCCAAGGAGTTTAGAAATGAAGTTGGGAATTTTAATTGGTACAATTAAACGCTGCAGGCCAAACAAACTTTTTTTAATGGCTTCTCTAAGCGCAACTGTCCCTCTTTAATTTTGGGTTTACTTTGACAAGTGTGAAAGAAAGTCATTTTGAGTTTCTCAATGGAAAAGGAAACGAAAAGCTGATGATTTCCCAATAGATTATTATCAAGGCTCAGGAATAAACAATCTGAGATTAGTTGCTGATTGAAATTAAAGTAAAAATAAATTGATATAATTATGCACGAGTACCTATATCGTGTTCAATACTTCTTCTTCTTTCTTCAAAACTAAATGCATAAAAATGTTTTTGTTGTTTAAATTACTGTTTGGACCATAAAACAAAACTTGACCTACGGCGTTGAATGTTAAAAAAGACAGTGTAACTGGAGATCCGCCGGCGGCATTATGAATTCAGAATTGGAATTCACTACGCTTTCCGCCGTCCAACGGCAGAGGACTCATTTTTCATAATTCAATTACGTTCAACGGCGTATTAAAGTTCATTTTTGTAAGAATTCCGTCTGCAATTTGGTTTAGTATTATTTTATTTTTGAGGAAAGGATGAAAGAAATGATTATATTTCCTTCCCCTTCTTGAAATACAAAATGTGAGGATATCATCATATTTAAATGAACTTTAGTCCGCCGGAATTTATTTATCAACTGTCAGCCGTCCGCCGCTAGGGCCCTCAGGACGGCGACAAAGTAAGCATCTATTGTAAAGTTATATCATTTTGGCGGATTTCTGTATATTTAGTATAAACTTCTGCACCAAGGCGGAATTCTAATTTTAAAATCATAGTACCGCCATAGTACCATAGGACTTCTAATCACACTGTAAAAACATTGAAATTGATAGAGGTTCTTGCCAAACTATAAATAAAGACTATACATTTGGAGATAACAAAGCCAGTTCTCAGGGCTTTGTTATCTGATGGGAATAAGATGAAGGTTTTATTCTGAAAAGAGGAGGAAACATTTAAGGGCACCACTAATTTTATTTCCTGAAACAGAATTTGAAAAAAATCAAATACAAAAATTTTTATCTGCTGTCATCCGCTTCTAAGAATACTTGTTGCGGTAATGTTGGTTGCTATGTAACAAATACTAGTTATTCACGTAACAAGTCCAGAAAGTGATATTTTACGGGATGAGTGGGTAGTATTAGGAATATTAACAGAAGAGGTAAAGTTTCACTTTCGATTTAATAAATCATACCGAAAGTTTTATTTTTGGGACGGCTACATGAAAAACTCTTTTTCTACTAACGTGCGGAAAGTGAATCTTTTCCGCACTAAAAAGCGTGCGGAAAGAGTCACTTTTCCGCACTAGTGCGGAAAGTAAATTTATTGACATTTGAGGAATATACTGACATTTGAATATTCAAAATATGTATTTTGTATATCCAAGTTTACCAAATGACTGAAAAATTGATAAATTTATTATAATGCTGCTATAATTTTTAATAAAAAAAAAACTTATTTTTCAATAATTTTTTGATGGCCCTGGTATAAGCCTCATCAAATGAATGTCAAATAATAATAATTAATTTGTTGATATGTATATAATGAGAAATGTTGATTTATGATTACTTTTGGGTTCTTTCCGCATGCTAGTAGAAAAAATAGTGTACCTAACACGTGCGTAAAGTGACTTTTCCGCACTAGTTAGGTAAACTACTATTACATTCTACTGTATATATTATTACAATATTTTCTAATTTGTATTTTTTTTTGAGGAAGAGTTATTAGTGTTCCAAGTGATGGTGACAATTATAATAATGTTTTGAAATTTATTTAAAAAAATGAAATAAATCAGGGTTGTTATTGGTTCAGAATTCAATAAGTTTACTTCAAATGCAAATATTTAATTTTTATTTCAGTCTACCTCAGATACAAAGAAACATGGGAATTATATTCCTATCAGGGTGAACAGGTCAGTAAGATTATAATCTTCAAATTCGTGCAATTTTTCTTTATTTTGAAAATTCTTTAATCTATTTATGGCAACAAACCTTCAAAAGACAATTTATTTCAGTTGCTCTCTAAATGAATGGTAACGTAATCAAATTAAAAGTAAAAATAAAAAAACAGATAATAGTATATTACGTAACGTGTATGGTAAGAAGCATCTTACGCACGAATGGAGAAGTTACGCACGATGCCACGTAGCGGCGAGTGCGTAATTCCGTCAGGGCGTAAATTGCTTTACAACACGAGTTACGTACTATACTTTACATACGACCTACTTGTACTTGTATTTATAATCATATTATTAATAATACTTGAACAACATCAACAATAGATATTTTTAATAATTTTATTTCCATTATTTCCATACTATTAGTTATTATAATAATTGTTTATAGTAACAGTACAGTTATTAATCATAAATCGCTTCCTTTGCTTGTTGAAGCATAAGAAACAACAGTTATATTATTAGAGGTGCTTGGTATACTTTCATCTCCATCTCTACTACTCTATTACCAATGAAAGAAGCACATTAAAGAACTAACGTCTAATCATTAATAATATATTGTTGATAATCAAAAGTCCATTTTTCAATTATAATCAATACATACTTAGCCCTTTGGGCTTTTCATAGTTAAACGTGGCAATATCGAATGTAAATTTTGAATAAAATGGCGACGTCTATTGATAGTTGCTAAGAGGTTACCAGGGAAGCCGTGCGACTTACTTTACAGCTGTGCGTTTTTTTACGTTCATATGCCAGCACTATTCTAGACTTCTTGGGGCTTAGTGAGAAACCCTCACTAACAACAGCAGACGATGTACAGGGTGAAAATTATGAAAATGTCTTCAAGTTTCACAATAACAAGAACTGGTGTTTATCGACGAATTTCTCTCTACTCTGGTATCAAGTAGATGAGTATTATGTTTTTCTATTTTTAATGACTAACTGCGGATAGCGGTACTTATTTGGAACTGGATACAAGTGACGAAAATTATAATAATAAAAAGTATATAATTCACACTCGTCCCCAGTTTTCGCTTCCCAAGTCAACAACTCTCTTTTATTTTTCCCTATGGTTACAACACTAGAAGGTTCTGGATTGTATTACGTCAATTTCCATTGGTAAGTTTTTTACTCTTAATGTTTATTTTCTGCCCTTTCACAGATTTGTATAAAACCTCCAAATTTCATGTTTTATTATAAATTAAATTAATAGTTTATGGAAAACTAACTTAAACATACTTTGTAAATTAAGTTTTTGTCAATTTAAATTATTAAAACTATACCTAACTATCGGTTGTGAAATTCTAGTTTTCTTTTAATTTGTGTTAAAAAAAAAATGTGAAAATTTAAGTTGTGACAGAATGTTATCTACAGAATGTTAAAAGCTTAGTGAATGAATTTAACTATTGTACTAAGAATAATGATATTTTTCACAATCTAATTGCATTAAATGTAGTTTATTGTGAATTATTATTTTAAGAGTCCAAAAAACACGAAATGTACTAAAATAATCATCGAATTCAATACATATTCTTAGAATACAAGACGGGATTGGACAAAATTTTCCACTCTAATTAATGTTATTGTAAAATCGACACCGTGAAATGTCGAAAGGTTTACTTGAATTATCTTATTTGTCTTTTTCGTATCTCCATCTACCCGACAGCTAAGCAACCAACTCCCTGAATAATAAACTAGAATTGTTTCAATTCCGAGTCTGAAAGTCAAAGAGAATGTTTCCGTATTTGGCAAACAATGCGTCTAATTTTCAATTCACGTTCATCAAGGAGGCCATTCACAAACGGCGATTCGAACAACCTG
Organism: Galerucella calmariensis; assembly: GCA_910591675.1. Classification (NCBI taxonomy): domain Eukaryota; kingdom Metazoa; phylum Arthropoda; class Insecta; order Coleoptera; family Chrysomelidae; genus Galerucella; species Galerucella calmariensis. The sequence goes on from CAJUYG010000808.1 coordinate 43,427, forward strand.
GTTAAAGAAGACGAGAAAAAGAAAAAGAAGATTACCATGAATCGACTAGCTATATACGGCGACTGGCAATTATTGGTCTGGGCCGGTATAGCAAAAATGATAACATTTTATCCTTCATGGTAAAAATTGTTTTCATTTATTGTTGTAATAATTTATTATGCAGCCAAATAAGATTTGTTTCAAATTTCGTATATTGTTGTCTTCTTATTGTAAACTCATAAAGAATCCAGAAATAGGTATAAGTACACGAAGCTCAATAAGTAGAATTTCTTTTTCATAAGTCAAGTTTGGGGGAATCAGGACTGTTACTACTATTTCTCCAAATATTGATAAATAATAATCAAATGTTTTGTTAAATAAATGTATGTAGTATGACTGTCCTTTTCTCTTCTATACATTTTTAGGTATAAACAATAATAAATGTAAATTACAAAGACCTAACACACATGAGTGGGATTTCATATATTCAAAAAATTAAGAGATGTGTTGATGACCCAATGTCCAGACTCATTGTTCTGTCGGTAGGAAGGAAAGTACTGCCAGTTTCAACTCTATGGACTTGCACTCCACAAAGAACCTAATACAATGTGCTTTGTGTAGAGATCGGAAACCAGATTCTCCAGGTCAATGCTAGATTAGCACTACAGACTTGGTTAGCTATAATTTTCCGACTTCCCAGGTATTAGTTTTTAGTTTTCCATGCTAGTAAGCGAATTTCTGAAAAAACCAACATCCAAAGTCAAGCATTAATTAGGTTTGACATCTTCGAACAAAACTGCTCTAAACAAAATCTACAAGTACAAGGAGTAGGAACTATCTTTTAAATCACTGTAGTAGTTTTTACTAGAAAAAAGGTACTGAGTGAATTGAAGTCACCAAGTGGGTGGAAATTTCAATTGCTCAAGATTCAAAATAAGGCACGATGTTGCTAGAAATAACGTCAAATTTTGAATTTTCAATTGATAATAGAGAAATGAAAACAGGTATTTTTGTTACGGCGAGTAGTGATTCTGACCACGTCACGACTTTGAACTACTTACTTTAACAATCGTGATTTTTGAATTCTAAATATCGGTAATGAAATAACTGTAATTTATCAAATCGATTCGCTTCTTTGTAAATGGTAAAATGAAAAACAATACATTTTAAGTTGGCTCACTAATTGTACGATTAGTGACCCGGATTGTAAATTTTTTTTTCAAGAATAATTATTTCTGCGAAACATTAAGGATCTTCTCCTTCTGATAAAGTGAGCCATTTGATTTGTTTTTGGTATTTTACTAGCTTCCGAATCCGCCTCTGGGGAGATTTAAATAGAACTAGTCTTTATATATGTAGTATTGCCAAGAATTTGATTTGCTAGTTTACCTTCGTGAGGAAGATTACACAAACAGAACAAAGTACTTTATTTACGATCGCTTATTTAACAATTTCTTACTGAATATATGAAACAGAATATCGTCTAATTGATAACGATAATTTATATGAGAATGCCAGAGGGTAGGTATTTAATTAATAGGAACGAGCTATTAATCAACAAGCTCTTATTGATAACTTAACAATTATGTAGGTACCTGCTTTATAATCATTTTTTATGAAACAACCTTTAAGAAAATGAAAAATGTAAACACCATCTAGATATTTATTAAAGAAGTATTGTATCTGTAATATAAACTTCGAATGAGCCAAGCGAATTTTTTTTAGGTGCAGGTTACTTCATAGCATCTTTTATAAATTTTCGAGTGTCGTTTAACATATTTCCACCATATTTGTAAATTATACAGTAGTATATATACATTATACAATATACATATTATCTATTTTTCGCTCTTCACATCAACCTGTCTGTCTATTCTGACTAAAAATAGGTACTTGATCTTCCACTTATTGGTGAATTTCGACATGCACGCACTCAGCTAACCTATATTTCCAATTTTAAACAAGCTGTCGTTTAGACACCCGTCCACCCAATTTCCTAGTAGGGAAAATTTGAGCAACTTTCTCATAAACAAAACGTTTAGCTAGAGGTTAGGTAGTAATAGATTTTGCAATTTATTCGCACTGGCCAATTAAAAAGTCCCCTTTCTACCATATTAAAACATATTTTTTTTTGGCAAAATTCGATTTTATTATTCAACATACTTGCCTTCGAGGGCGATACATCGACTATAGCGATCTTCTAACTTTTCGATACCATTTTTGTTGTAAGATTTATCTTTGGGCTCAAAATAGGCCTCTGTTTTGGCGATTACTTCCCCATTGGCTTCAAATTTCTTCACAGAGTGCATTCTCTTCAGGTCTGCAAACAGAAAATAGTCGCTGTGGGCCAAATCTGGGGATACGATGGATGGGGAGGCAATTCGAATTCCTATTAATTGAGTTCGACCATCATCGTTTCATCGACTTGTGACACGACGCATTGTTTTGGTGGAACCATAATTTTTTTTTCAAATGGGGCGGTTTTCTCGCTCCAACAAGCCTATGAAATATGTCCCCCTAAGTTGGAATCATATGGAAAACTTTTTTATTATTAATTTTAGGAAAAAAAGTTATTCTTCATAGAAAGTTCTGCATTATCTAAAACCTAGAATACAGTCATCAAATATCAATTTTTTTAGTCGTATACGAGGATTGTCAAAAAATATTAGTTTCACTCAAGAGTAAAGTACATTTATATTCGACAATATCCTCATTTTCGTATTTACAGTCACCGTACAATTAAGACAAATATTTTTACATCATCCCAGAAATGCAGTCCTGCTTCAAGGAAGAATTTTTTCATCAGATTGAGTCCATGTATTTTGCCCATTGCTTTGTGTGCTGTGTAAAAATGTAAACAAAATCAGCTGTCTTCAACAGGATCATGACTGAAGAAAAAAAAACGAATTTCGTTCAGCGTGAAACTATTTTTTCTTTGGCGTTTAAACTCAAATTCCGTTTATTGTTTTTTTTTTCGCCTCATCGTAATCTTTGGCGTTCAATGGCATTTCTAATGTCTCCGGCGTCGTTAGGTTCCCAAAATAGTCTAAGATCCGAACCTAGGTCGACCTCCACCGAGCTGATAATAGAATGAAACATATTTTATCATGAACTTAGTATTTTAGAAAATATATTGAAGATGGGTTGGCTGGCTGGACAAACTATTTTTGATTATTTTTTGAAAAATGTTTTAAAAAAAATATTACATCATCAAGATAATAGAAAAAATTTTCTGTCATCAAAAGCGCTGTTTTATTGTGAACACCTTGATATGGGGTTGTCTGCAAAAAAATCGGGCCCATTTGGGGTTTGCGAATTTTAAGGATTTAAATTTTAACGCGCGTGGACATGTGCGACGAAGAAAACAAGTTAAAGAGATAAAAGTGGACAGCAGAAAATTTGAATTGAAAAATAAATAGACTGAACATTTTGTTAATGAAAAATAAATTTTAATAAATATTTTCTTTAAAAATAATAAAAATTTATCTTACCGAATATACCTCGAACATTGATAGATGCATGTTGCTTTGAGGTAGCAACCCTCCACCATCTATGACAAAATTGTTGCAATTTATGAATGTTCTTGGTATATTATAGCTGATAAGCTACTTATAGATGGGAAGCTGACCTGTGGCGCCCCCTATTTTTACCGGTGACGCCACCTTGAGAGTCCCGTCAGTAGCTCTAACAATATTACACAGTACACTTACTTAGCAAAATTTTTTTATTATTTTGATGTTGCAATAGTTTATTAAAAATCATTTTTCGAAAAATAATTAAAAATAGTCTGTCCAGCATTTTTTCAGCCAACCCACCTTTGATATATTTTCTAATATACTAAGTTCATGATAAAATATGTTTCATTCTATTATCAGCTCGGTGAAGGTCGAGCTAGGTTCGGATCTTCTACTAAAAGGAAAGGCTGAGAGAAGACGAAGCACCTATATCACGCCTTATTGTAAATCTCTCTTATAATTCCCGTCTAGCGTTTGTACGGACACATATCGGTTTGGTGTTCTGAGCCCGTTTCGAAGTCGCTAAGGAGTTTAAAGACGTTGCCTGAATATTAAGCAATCAAATAAGTCACTGAAAACAATTCTGATGGAATCATGACAGTATCCGATCGATAATTTTGTTTTTGTGGTTGAATTGAAATGAACTTTTTTCAATTAAGGTTAATCTAATCCTTTTCATAAACAGACCAGAGAAAAATATCGGTCCCCGGAACCCGGAACCCCGGAACACCAACTGGGATGCATATAACGACAAAGGCGACAGAAACATTATTGGACTTAGGGGATGGGAGTGGATGAATTCGATACAGCAACTTTGTGTTCAATGAAAACTGTCCCTCTGCTACACGGAATTCAAACAGAAAGTTGATTTATAGAATAAAGAGCTTGCTTGACACCTTGGCCAGTAATAATAGGGCCTTGAAAAAAAGTATGTGCTAGGCACCACAAAGGTATCTCCAATGACACACCAAATACAATATTACTTCCTTAAAAATAATTTGGATAATTTACACAAAAACGGAGTTCATCCCGAACACTGGGAAAAGCCGATAGGATGGTTCCCAGTGGTACAACCAACTTAGAGAAAAGGTGGAATATTCGGTGGAAAAGAGGAGTCAAAACCAGTTCGGTTGCTTATATATTTGAGACATTTCTGTATTAAAATTATCAAAACTGATAGACATCAAATTAAATAAGTTTCAAAATTACAGTTCGTAATAAGGTTTTGTTATTGTCTCTTATCATTATTGTACTTGTTCTTGTACAATAGGTTCGGAAAACATATTATTTCGCATTTTAAAGAGATACGTTGGCGCAGTAAGATACTGAAGGTGAGTTCGTGCACCGACACGTTGTCAAAAAGCCGGTAATAATTTTCAGCCGAAAGTGCATATATTTTAGTCTAATCATTTATCCATTGTATAAGAACATTAATATGAAGAAAGTGAAAGTGTTTTTTTAAGACCGGTCAGACCGGAAAATGGACGTGAGGGACCGACAAAAGCTTTTTTCTGCAGCCGTCCCGGAAATAGAACTTTCGGTATGATTTGTTAAATCGAAAATGAAACTTTACACAAATCGTACCGAAAGTAGCTATTTTAGGAATAATTTGTTTTACTTTCGAGACGATTTTTTTACTTTCGGGATGATTTTTTACTTTCGGAATAATTTTCAATATCTATGTAGGCGGCCTTAGCAATAACATTTACCGAATTTTCATTATGACATCGCTTGTCAAGATAAATTTGTTGATAGTTCAACTGTATTTTCAATTTTCCGATCCAGAAATGGAAATCGACAACGAAAGTGACGAGGAAATAATTATTCCACATGAAATCAGTGACGCTGTTAACCGTTATAATTGTACAATTAATGTATAATAAATATTTATAGAATCTATCCCTATTATTTTTTGCTATTTTATCTACTAACGGCTGCAGAAAAAATATTGTACATAACGCAACACGAAAGTGATTTTACGGGACTCGCCTACGACGCCCTGGAAACTGCCTACTCATCCCGTGAAATATCACTTTCGGGACTTGTTACGTAAATAACTATTTCCGGTCCCTGATTTTCCATTTTTCCAATCTCCCTTTTATAATACCATCTACCTTGATTTCGTTACGATGGTTACAACGTTTCGATATATTGTCGAGTGATGACAGTTCGTTGATTTTTAATTTGTCGTTTATGTCAAACTTATTATTTCATCTGGTTTCAGTTTTGTTAATCACTTTGTTATAAAAAGTAAAGTGAAGAATTAAATGTATATCGAAGTGTTTGTCTTAAAAAAAATATTGTACGTGACGCAACCGAAAATTAGTGTTTTTCAGGTCTCTTCAAGCTTCAAGGATTCGCCTTCGGCTCGCACTGGAATCTGCTTGTCTCGACCTGAAAAACACTACTTTCCGATCTTGTAACGTTAATTACTATTGTACCAGATCGTTCAGCATTTTACGCCATCCAATTAGAAAAGTGCAAAAAGTGTTTCCAAAAACATTTTGGTAGCAGAGCGTGGTTTGTTGAGTTGTTCAGTCCCGGTCGATCTATTACTTACAGCGGTCCAGTGGAAGGAGGACTGGAAAGTGAATTGGAAACGCACTCACTTGGTACGACGATCAATTTGGCAGACCATGAAGGATCTAAAACTGTAAGTTTGAGGAATTGCAGTCGCGTATAGAACTAGATACTGACAGTGACGAGGCACTTGAATTTCAATTAACTGGGAGGGAAACATTTGGAATGACTTATTACACGCAAATAGGTACCGATATCTGATCACGAAACGATAAATCTATCTAATTCCGGCAATCATTCACATACGCAAAACATAATTCAAAGTTTTGATCAAGGCTCGGGAATAAGGTTACCGACTATTAATTTACCTAAATTTCCCGATTCACTTCAGGTATGGCTGGAATTCAGAGATACACTTAGGGCGGGTTTATCAATGCTCGGTTAAATCTGTCAGCTACGTAGCCCTCAGCTATCTCTAGCCGCCAGTCAAAGTCTCGGTTACAATAGAAAGCGTTTATAAATGCACCACATAACTGACAGCTAGCTAACTGGAGGCTAATTGTAATGGAGCATTTGACAACCTTGTTCGGGTTATGAACGTGACTGTAATGTTGTCAGATAGTAAATTTCTCATTTTAATTTGGTGTAAGGAGGATCACCCGTTACATGAAATATACATATTATTTATTTTATTCGCATATAACATATAACACAGTGAATCAAGAGTATAGAGGTGGAAGTTATTATTTTTCTATTTTACCGTAAGCTTACTCTGACAACATAGTGGAAAACTTCACTTGTCAGTGTCAAAATTGTGGTACCGTTATTTTTATTTCGTTTATGTTGTGCTTTGTGAGTTGTTTGCATTTGAGCATGTCCACAGAACAAAAAAGATATCCCAATTTCACGGTGTCAGAGCGACAATTAGGTACTTATAAAAGTAGCCGTTCACCATAAAAGGCGATAATAGCTGGAATTTGTTGGAATATCATGAGAACACTGGGTTTAGTTAATCGAAACCGAGTAATAAACTCGACATCATCGAGCTCTTCAAAGGGATTTATCCGTTCTTCAACAGTATATGGTCGTCTTTCGTACTCTACAAATTCCAATATCTCGCCAATCTCCAAGCTCTTCATCGAAAAGGTCGTCAAGTTCCTCAAGATACATTGACAATAACAATTAAATAAAATACAAACAAAACCTAGATGCTACTAAACTACTATAAAAGAATCAAATAAGCTTCTCGATTTCACCCTAGTAAGCCTTTATTGCAAAAAACTAGATTCGGTTGGGTAGTATCCGGACCAATCGGACAGAAAACGAAATCGAATGCGAAAAACATTCCGTTGAACACATGAAGCGCGATCCCGATGGAAGATTTGTAGTAACTTTACCACTAAAAGAAAATGTTGAAAAGCTAGGGGATTTTTACGACATTGCATACAAGCGATTTTTAAACCTAAAGCGAAAACTAAACTCCAAACCATAGCTTAAAAATTTATATACCGAGTCTATAGATGGATACTTGCATTATGCATTACATATGCAAAAGATAGAAAACTTAAACAACGCGAATGTATCGTATTATATGCCCAATCGCGGCGTTCTTGGACAAGATAGCCTCACTTCAAAAATTGGTGTCGTCTTCGACGCTTCTTGTCCTACTTTTTCGGGCTACTCATTGGATAATTTGCAATACATCGGACCAACGTTGCAGCAGGATTTGCTTCTCATTTTGCTCCGTTTCAGACAATATAAATATGTTTTTCCCGTCGATATTGCAAAAATGTATCGGCAAGTGTTGATAACTTAGGTTACAGCGCATTTTGTGTTGAGCTAATTCAAACGATCCAATAAGTGCATTTGAGTTGAAAACTGCGGCAGCATCTTATTTGGCTATCAGATGTCGTTTTGAACTAGCAGCTGATAATGAATTGTGGAGGCATGTCAGTTCCAATCAAAATTTCGCAGACATTGTATCATGCCCTCTTCACTCTTGTATAATGATTTGTGGTGGCATGGGCCCTGTAGGCTTATGAAAAACGAAAACTCTTGGCCTAAGAAAGAAATCCCGAACCAAAAATTACCTGATTTTAAAAAGGACATAAATACGTATCCTTTGGATAAATTGAAACGGACGACAGTGTGGCTTCTAAGATTTATTAATAATTATTGTAAAGATAAGGACAAGCGTTTACGCACTAAAACAAATTATATCAGGATTCCGGAAATCGATCAAGCCTTCAAGACTCTTGAAAAAATTGAACAGTATATGTTTTTTTATGCGGATTTTAGCGATGTGTCTTCCGAAAAGCAATTAAACCGAAATAGCCGCATTTTAAGTTTGAACCTATTTAAGGATGAGCCAGGTTTTTCAAGAGTTGGTGGTGGATTAAACAATTCAAAATTTGCATTCGAGAAAAAACATTCTTTAATTTTACTCTCAAAATCTCATTTAATGATGCTAATTGCATATTAGTTTGTTAAACGCAGGGCCACAGCTAATGCTTGCCACAATTCGCGAGACTTTTTGGCCTATCGGTGGTCGATTATTAACCAAATCGGTTGCAAAAAAGTGTCTTTCATGCTTTAGATTCAATATTAAAATAACTAAACCTATTATGGACGCTTTACCTAAAGATCGTTTAAATCCGCGTCAACCTTTCGATGCAACTGTGTGGATTACGCGGGCCCATTGTGTAACACAAATTTTGCATGCAGCATCACCTCCCGGTAAACGGTAACCGGAGTCCTCTCCGCTTTGACTCAAGAGCGGCAGAAAAAGATCATCACCGGCACGTAGAACTCTTAATAGGTAACGGTATATTCCAGGGTTGGATCTTTGCCTAAATTAGGATTTTGAAACCATCATACAAGGAAGAAGGCTGGTACAGAAACGATAACTTGGGCGCCAACCTATTTTTTTATTATCCTCCTAACAAGTAAAAAGAGTACATTGATGAAGTCAGATCATCGATATGGCAGCTCGACGTTATTTCATATTAAAACGAAAGCATTTGAACATTCGGCACTATACTTTTATGCACCTGGAGCGTCAACTCCAAACTTTCAAAACACAAAACTTTTTAGTAATTTTCCAGCATAATTATGCTATATTAGCGATCAAGACACGAAATTTTATCACATTTTTCTTAGTGAGCATTCACAGTTAATGGAAGACTTTTTTAACACATCTTCTCTGCTGGTCAGTTAATGGAGGACTCTTAACACATCTTCTCTGCTGGACAGTTGATAGAAGACTTTTAACACATCTTCTCTGCTGGACAGTTGATAGAAGACTCTTAACACATCTTCTCTGCCAAACAGTTAATAGGAGACTCTCCAAAAAATAGCGCTAGAAAAGAAAATTGCCGGTTCATTCATTCATTCATTCAAACGTTTGGGTTGTGCTCAACAGCCCGGGCACTTGACCTAAGTCATTGTACCATTCCCAATGTTATCTACTTCCACTCCAAAAGTTTCGTGTCCTCTATATAGGCCACTAGCTTATTTGGGGGGATTTTAAGTAGTTCTGATGGTTGTATAGTTTCCTTTCCAAAATGCTTCTGTCTGAGTCCTTCTAAGTTCTTACATGAGCAGAATATATGAATAGGTGTTTCATCCCTTAGTTCGCACTTCCTACAGAAAGGTTCACTGACTATTCCCATTCTGTACAAATGTTTCCTTAGAGTGCAATGTCCAGTAACCAGGTCGGTTACTGTCTTCAAGTGTCTCTTGCTCAGTTTCAATAAACTGGTTGAGAGTTCTTTGTTTACCTTTTTCAGTAGACTTTTTGTGTGAAGATGACCTTCTGTCAACCTCCATTTAATTTGGTGTTCTTTGTCTAGCCAGTTCCGGATTTCCCCTCGTATGTAATCCTTTGTGATTCCACAGAACGGTTCCGGACCTATAAAGTCTCCTTTAGAGCCTTGTTTAGCTAGCTGGTCCGCCAATTCATTACCAGCAGTCCCTTCATGTCCCGCCACCCATACTAGAGACACTGTGTTGTCTCTTGCCAGCTTATTAAGGGACTCTTTGCAGTTTTTAACCAGTCTAGATTTCGTGGTAGGATTGTTGATAGCCTTCAGCAATGCCTGGCTATCAGTGAATATTTTTATTCTTTGTCCGGTATAACCCCTCTTGATATTTTCATCAATACAGGCTATAGCAGCAATTGTTTCTGCCTGGAATACAGACGTGTATCTACCATGGCTGAAGAACATTTTCTTCCTAGGTCCATTTATACCAGCCCCAGTGCCATGGTAAGTTTTAGATCCATCAGTGAACCAGCTGATATCCCCGGGATTTCCCGAGTGCATCACCTGTTGCCTAGATGGAATGATAATATTCACTCGCTCAGTGAATATATTCTCTGGTATCATACTATCTAGACCCATCTGAAAGTTTGGTTCGTCTAGTATTGTCCCAGTTATATCGGTATGTCCCCCACGTACATTGTTCGGGGTCCACATGCCTCCCGATTTCAGTCTAAGAATCGCCATCATCGCCTCTGCCCTAACAAAAAGTTCCAGAGGAGGGAGGCCTATAAGGGCTTCCATTGATGACGTGCCCGTGCTGTTCATTGCCCCGGTAATACCGAGGAGAGCTTGTCTTTGGATTGTAGCCAATTTGTTCTCTACTGAGGACACTTCTGTCCTTCTCCACCAGACTACCGGTTATAAACAACCCTGATTTGCTGAATTCTAAACTGGAGGCGGGGCAAATAATTAACGGTCAAATTCTTTAAAAGTGATTAAAATTAACACGTGTCCCACATCAAACCGAAAAGCGGCATAGAAATGTCAACAGAGAAGGCCATACATCTTAGAGCAAAGGGTAGGGACGTGTGCAATTTGAAAACAATTTTTTCTACAATCGCATTGGAAAGTAGGCTTTTTCGCTTGCCATTGACAACGAAAATTTAACGTTTCTTGAGGAGAGTTACTTTACGCTCGCCGAGCGTAAAAAATGGCAAAACGCACGTTGTCCATAACAACCGATACTACAAACAAAATTGTATTGACAGTGACAGATATAAAAGTTTGAAACATATTTGAATTGACATATTTAAACTGGCAGATTTTGAAAGTTTTTATGAATTCTACTTCATATCTGTTTTTAATAGTTACAATTGAGTGATTAAAAAAAATGTTGTATGTATTACGAGCAAAAACGTGACATTATTGCTTTCGAGTCAATAAGCTTCGCAAATTAAGTATATTCTTATCTCAACACGAAGATGAGATTTCCTAACGTTGTCATAAAGATAACATAAACTGGAAGTTCAACCTTCTGTATGCACCACATTTCGGCGGTTTGTGGGAAGCTGGGATTAAAAGTGTCAAATACCATTTGCGTCGTGTCACTGAGAGGGTATCATTAAACCCGACGGTATCAGCAGAGTAGCCGTAGTTTTGATTGAACATGGTCTTGTGAAAAGGCCGTTTCCCAAGATTTGCCCTTCACCGCTAGGCAAGAACTCGGTAACTGTTTGAAAAAGACTTTAGTTTGTTTCACTTCACAATCTGAGCTTTATAGTGGTTTGAAAATCGCAATTTACATGTATCGCTTTAATTTTATACATTGTTTCTCATTTTCAATTTTATACATTGTTCCACAGTTTATGCTTTCCTTTTGTTTATTATTGTTTTGAAAACCGCCCTCAATTTACCAATTCCCACATCAGTAAGAGGGATTACATTTTTGTCTGAAGATCTGAAGAAAGTTATACAATAATTTCTAGTGCCCAAAGAGAAAGTTGGATATAATTGATTGATATATGTATAGTCCGTATAGTCATGTGACGGTAAACATTTAGTACTGTAATAATTAAGAATTAGCATGTTATGCTGTTTCTGTTTTAGGCAATGTTTGGTATACCAGACTGAAGAATACAATTGGAAGGAGACGTTAGAAACTGGAAAGTTATAACTTTTACTGGGAGTGTTAAAAATATTGTTTGTGATCCATTAGAACCCTATATTTTTTCTACTAGTTTAGATAGACAGCTACACCACTTGGAAACAAAAAAATTGTTGCATAAGGTAAAAAATAATACAAATGGCACTATTAATAGTCATAATAATGACTTTTAGACAAATTTTTATAATTGTATTTTTTTTTAGAGATCTTAAGTATAAAATAGAGTAAAGGTTAGTTTTTTGCTCTAATGCAAAAAACTCAAGGGAGGTTGATTTAAAGTGCTATATCTCGTTTTCACAAGTTTTTTTTACACTAAACTCAGTATGTAAGAATCTTTCAAAATCTGTAAAAATATATAGGATGTCCTATTTAAATTAAAGAAGTTTATGGCATTTCCGGTTAAACCGGAAGTATATTATTAACAAAAAAATGTACATCAGATGCATTTTGTTCCATTGCACTTACCTGCAAACTTTCATAAATATCGATCGACTTCGAAGTTCCAACGTCAGTTTATATCTTGATCTGACATTGTCGATGAACCTAGATATAAACAACTAAATAATACCGAAGACCAACATTGATTCAAGTAAGCACTATGTGGGAAGTCAGAATAACGCCGCTTGGGCTTAGACTGGAAACACGATAATCTGCTTAAGCTCTAGATCAAAGCACATAAATATTGTAAAAGTTGTGTCGAAATACGTGTTAAGCATGGGAACAGACTACACAACCATACGATATTTTTTTAATACTTTTTTTAATTTCTTGGGAAATTAAACCACAATATTTTTAAATTCTTTATTTCAACGTTTCGGTAGCGTTCCAGTTCCATTTTATGTGTCGATTTCTGACAGAAAGAAATGGACTGACAAAGAACTGAATATTATAAAACAAAATTTATACAGGGTGAATCACGACCAACGGGATGGATGTATATAGCGAAACGGTAAAAGTTTTTAAATGTTTTTCGATTTAGTAGTTTGTACATTCATATAGGCTACATTTTAAAATTCTTTTGAAATGTACAGAATGTTCCAATAAAGTGTGGCGTATCAAAGTTATATTTTTTCTTATGAAACTATATTTTATTGCATTTTCTGATTGCCACTAAAAAATAAAGTACTTCTTCATAATGGTTCCCTACACCTAAATAAAGAGGGTTCCAAGTTATGCTGACTTTTTTTAAAATGTGAACATTTCAAAGAAAAATTAATAGCTCATTGATATAGCAGATTCTAGCAAAATTTCTCTTACATCTGAATATATGAACATTCATTGAATGTATTCCATGATTGAGTTCTAAATATCTATTCACAGGGTGTTCAGAATGCTCAGTTTCATTATTAGATCATTCGATGTGTAACATCAGGCTTATTTTGAATGGAACACCCTATATTTTAATAATTCATCATCTTCAAAAAATGTCTTCTTTCAACTGGTATAAGGGTGTCCTATACCTAGGTATTATACTTTTCGTGCAATTTACAATTTTCTTAAATTGTACTTATGTTAAATCGATTTTAAAACATTTGCAGTTCTCTTTAAATTTTATACTAATTATCTTGACATCTTTGCCATTGCTGTGAAAAAAATAGTGAAGTTGCTAATAAATATGCACCCTTGTAGTTGCTCTCTTTTTTACCAATAAGTATTTGAGTACATGATAAAACAAAAACACATTTTTAATGAAGCAAATACATAAATACTCACCTACTACAAATCGAACAACAAATTATTAAAAGCAAAAAATGAAAAATTACTATAAAAGTCCAAACACCGATGGAGTGTAAGCGTTTGGGGAGGGATTGTGGGCAAATATGTTATATAAAAACCTACCACTTACCATCCGAAATGTGGCTACAATTGGACGGAGCTTCTGCTCACTTTTCACGTGATGTCAGGAACTACCTCAATGGAAATTCAAGAAATGAGTGGATAGGTAGTGGAACGCGTTTGATGCGATAATTACAGTCAAGCAAGGTCGGACATGGTTAGTACTTGGATGGATGACCAGGCCAGGGAAAACCATCGTATAGGGCCCGCACAGCCTGCAGCGGACTAGCATATCACAGCTCGCAGGCATTATACCAATGAGCACGAGGTATAATATAGATATGCCGTCTGGCAGAGGAGACGTAAAACCAAGGTCCCGAGTCCATGGATATTGGGCTCTTTAAAGAACGCTACCACTGGTTGGAATACTAGTGGGTTCGCCAAAATGTCCGGTTAGGGGTAGAGTGCTCCCGGCGTTGGCGATTAGCCTCAGTCGCAGAAATAGACCGACGTTAAATAACAGAAAAGAAAAATGACCAAGGTGGATTCCTTCAAATGAGATTATATTAAAAATATTCTGTATTCTACACCCCCTACTACTTCATACGATATGAAATTAAGAGTTTCGAACGCTTTCTGGTCTATAACACCCAACACCCGATATGTTGGATAATGTAAGTAAATCATTAGCTAGAAGCTAGAATCACGTGTTGCATTGCACAAGATGGCAAGCATTAATAGTTATTTTTAATCTTTTGCTTTTGATCATTTGTTGTTCGGTTTGTAGAAAGTATTTATGTATCTTATTTTTTTTTATTTAAGAAAAATAAAGCGCATCAACCCTTTAGGTTATTAGTGCTACCAAATGAACAATATATTGTAACGTTTATTCTAATTTATATTTACAATTAATTTATATTTACAGATTTATATTGAAATACAGTCCTTATTTAATAATTTATATATCACACTAAACACACACTAACTAATTTATATGAGAGTCACTTTATAAACACTTTATCGAGGCGCGATTGCTTTCTTTCAGTATCAACACTAACTGACTAACTGACTCCGCTGCGATGCTCGTCGCCTATTTATATTCTCACGTATGTTTTTCTAGTAACATCTCGAACTCGAAGTTTTGGTGGATGCGCCGGGTTTTTCTAGATGTTACGTGATCTAGATCATTCTTGAAAATACGGCGGAGGAGCCATAGTCGTCTCATATGGGAATTTCACTGGGGGCACTAATTGAGCACATTAATGCAGCAGCTCGCGTAACAATATATTAAGTACTACTAGAATGTTGGTGATTAATTAAACTTTGTGCAGAAACTGAATAGCGCGTAGATAAGCTAACAAGTTTTCCATATTGTACTCTTCTCCTAGCAAGTGGTACATAGTAGGTGGAATGTTAAATGTAACTCTTTGCTATATGGAAACTTTGGACAGTCTATCAATACATGCCTCACTGTTAAAGGGACCTGACACACTGAACAGCGGGATTGTTCGGATCTCAACATTAAATGCTCATGGGAAAATCGGGTGTGACCTATTCGAAGATGGGTCAGGATAACTTGTTCTTTCCTGGTTACTGCAACGGTTTTCCACGGTTCAACTGTTCTTTTTACAGCAACTATGTCAAGATAATTAGTGAAAAATTTAGAGAGAATTGAAGATGTTTTAAAATCGATTTAGCTTACAATTCAAGAAAATTGTAAATTGCAAGTAAAGTATAATACCTATAGGTATAGGACACCCTTATACCATTCCAAAGAATACATTTTTTTGAACATGATGATTTATTAAAATATGGTGTGTTCCATTCGAAATAAGCCCGATATTACACATTGAATAATCTAATAATTAAACTGAACATTCTGAACACCATGTGAATAGATATTTAGTACTCAATCATGGAATACATTCAATGAACGTCCAACTATTGAGATGTGAGAGAAAACTTGCTAGAATTTGCTATATCAATGAGTTATTAACTTTTTCGAAATGATCACATTTTTAAAAAAGGGAGCCATTATGAAGGAGTGTTTTATTTTCTAGTGGCAATCAGAAAATGCAATAAAATATAGGGTGTTCCATGAGAAAAAAAACTTTGATACGCCACATTTTTTTGGAACATCCTGTATATTTCGAAATAATTTTAAAATGTAGCCTATATGAATGTACAAACTACTGAAGTGAAAAATATTTTAAAACTTCCGCCGTTTCGCTATAAACCTCCATCCCGTGGGTCGTGATTCACCCTGTATACAGTACATAAAAGTGAAACTCTGTGGTATTTGTATTTGAGAATCTAATGAATTTTGAAACACAAAAAAATATTGACTAAAATATTTTGAAATTTGCAACACTGCATTTAAATGTAGGTACCTATAAACTATTATCCCGAGAGATCGAATAACATTTTTTTCATGTACCATCTACCCAATAAAACATAACAAACTTTAGCATAAGCGATCTGTATCAAATTTTTATCTATAAATGAACAAAAAGATGTCACCCTTCTGTGCGGATACGCTTCTGCTGGCCGATAAAAAGTTTCCTGAACGGGTCTTAAAAGATTGATGAGATCAATGAAACGTAACCAAGCAGGAACGTTCGCTGTACACCGACCGGTCGGGTTGATATTGATATGGTCGGGTAGATAAAGTTCATTCCATGCAGGAAAAGAGGGAGAGAGTTTTACGAAAGAATTGGTCGTTTCTATTTAATAATGACTGATGGTTTCTTGATGATAGATTTAACATTGACATTAATAGACAAGATTGAGTTTTATTGTTGGTATACAAAATAGGTAAAGACATTCGACAACAATTCCAAACCAACAAACTTTGTTTTTATATAGTTGAATCAATTGTCTGCTGTTTCAACACCCTTTGAATGCTTCTACGTGGAATTCCTGTAGCTGCTGCTATTTGTCTCGTGCTTGAAAAGGGATCAAATGCAACATGTTCCAAAAGTGCAGCATGTATAGCCTCGCTAGTAACAGGATGTTGTCTTTCATAATTTCTGTTAGAAACGTTTCCGGTCTCCATGAACTTAGATATAAAAAGTAGGGATGTCTTACATTCTTACCGGGATGACGTTCATTAAAAACTCTTGCTGCTGCCCGTGCAGACTCTTTCTTTCTAAAATAGTGTTCAACAATTTCAGTTTTCTCTGCAGTGGTATAGCCATGATAATTAGGTTCATTTACTTTGAATTAGAGAATGAAGGAATTTCACTGAAATAATACAAGGTACCCGTAAAATTCTACTAAAAACTATTATCTTATCACGTCAATAGCTGACAAACATCTGTTTTGCCATTTCAGTAATACATAAGAATGTTCATAATTTAAAAGGTATAAGAGGTTAATTTTATTTGTAGTATTCACATTTTCATGAATTTATATTTTTTACTTTTTTTATCTTTCTCCTTTTTTTTTATAAAAACAATAGAATTGTATTGAAATGTTATCACCTAATTATTAATTCAGCTTTTTATTCAGATTTCTTTAACGGAGATTTCAATCTGGTTTTGTGTCATCAATTTCAACACTAAACACAAAAATGTTAGCATGTCTTTGAAGAGGGTCGAAATACCTTTCAAATTATGTACCACTCGACCCACCATGCCATTTAAGACCATCAGTTAACTATCAAAAGTTGTCGTCATCGAAAACAAAATCGACAGGTCTCGGGGTTTATCGCTAAAACCTACTCCGCCAACAATATTTGAGGTGGACTGTTTCTAATGCGCCATCCCGTATATACAAAATGTTGAATCAACAGAACAATCTCTTTGCAACGTAAATAGATTATCACTATGAGCACCTCAGAGGTAAAGTGTGTTTAATGACATTTTTCAAAGAAATGAGTTATCTTCACTTTTTGATCCGCATTTGTTCAGTGGAAAACAGATTTAACTGTCCCCGTCCCCGTTACATTTCTCGTGCTGAAGCGTGGTCAGAAAACCTTCAATATTCAGTTTCTGGTAGTTTAGTGCTATTTTCAAATATTTCTGTATGTTTTTCTATTGATAGTAAAAACATTTTCCTCTTTCCTTTTGTTTCTTGATTCTCGAAGGGGTAGTCACCCCTTTCAGGAGGATGACCGTACGACCATCAGTTAACTATCAAAAGTTGTCGTCATCGAAAACAAAATCGACGGGTCTCGGGGTTTGTCGCGAAAACCTACTCCGCCAACAATATTTGAGGTGGACTGTTTCTAATGCGCCACCCCGTATATACAAAATTTTGAATCAACAGAACAATCTATTTGCAACGTAAATAGATTATCAATATGAGCACCTCAGAGATAAAGTGTGTTTAATGTCATTTTTCAAAGAAATGAGTTAACTCCACTTTTTGATCCGCATTTGTTTAGTGGAAAACATATTTAACTGTCCCCGTCCCCATCCCCGTCCCCGTCCCCGTCCCCGTCCCCGTCCCCGTCCCCGTCCCCGTTACATTTCTCGTGCTGAAGCGTGGTCAGAAAACCTTCAATATTCAGTTTCTGGTAGTTTAGTGCTATTTTCAAATATTTGTGCATGTTTTTCTATTGATAGTAAAAACATTTTTCTCTTCCCTTTTGTTTGGCACAATTTCTTGAAGTATTCATACGTTGGCTTCCTTGATTTTCCTGGCATCAGCGACGGACAAGATATATTTGTTGATTCCTCTCCATTTGGCTTTTATGGAAATCAATTATTTCAATGTCGCTCAATTTTTGATAATAAACTGTCAGTTTGACGTTGTTAAGAAAATATCAATGTTTATGTCAATGCTGTCCATAATCTCTCGTTCTCGACTAGTAAATGTTACTTACATCCCCTGTACTATAAATAACAAAATAACTATGATTTTTCTATATGTATAAGTGATCGAAAGTAAAAGCTACAAGGACAGACGGAGGAGGTAATCCATGAAACAGACTTGAAACGTCTAAGATTCTAGTGCTATTAGTAGTTTCGCAAAAGTTTATAGATTAGCATACGAAAGACTCGCTTGCAGAGTTGCATCGGAGCAGTCCCACAAGGATAAACATGAGAAAGGCGTTAACGTCACTTCCAAATACGTACTTTCTCTAGTCAGTCGTAAACGTTCCACTACAGAGAACGTTTTTTTATGAAAAACTGATAAAACACGGACGAAAGTTGGCGGAAAAGGAAACAAACAAGAATGAAGCAAGTATAATATTACAATATTGAGACTAATAGAGTAGCTTGTAAACTACGAGTACGGATGGTTAGTTGTGGCGGTTGAAATATTTAAACGAGTTGAGCTCAGGATAAAAATTGAAAAAATAAATAATTTGAAAATATTCTGGATAAAAAACGTGACAGAGCATCGAGTGACGTTCCATGATTGATGGAGAATTCAATAAATTTGTCAACAATATAAGATAGTGGGAAGGAACACCCCCGATTTTCTTCACATACCGACCAACCTCGTTCTAGTCGCAAAAATACTCCATTATATTTTCGAGGATACTGAGCACGAATATGACTTTTTTCTACAATCACATTGAAAAGTAGGCTTTTTCGCTTGGCATTGACAACGAAAAGTTGACGTTTCTTGAGGGAAGTTACTTTACGCTCACCGAGCGTGAAAAATTGCAAAAATCTCGTTGCCCAAGCAATTAACGAACAATAATTCCTCACTTTTCGCTCTTAATACATTAATAACTATTAAACCAAAAATGCGAAAAATACCATTTTTCGATTTTAGACGATAGTCCGGGGAAGTAAGGATATACAATGGAAAAGATTTCAACAAGATATTTTACTTTTTTAAACGAAACTATATATAGTATATCCTACATAATCCTAGATTTGTGAGAAGATTCCGCTCGAGCTTACGATGCAGCTTGCAAGCATAGCTTGGAGCACGTGAAATGCAACAGTTTTTCGCCCATAAAATTGATTGTACGAAAAACTTGTGGGCTTCAAAATTGTAGGTAATTTTATACCCTATAAGAGGACGTGATGCAATATTTTTAAAAAAATCTTTCAACCCTTAATTTTTGAAAAATTGAAATAATTTTTGCAAAATGGTTAATAATAACGACTCCATAATATATTGAAATACAGTAGTCCGGCACATGAAAACGTTGGTGTTTTCAGATTTCGAAAATTCAAAGTGGCAGCCCTACAAAATTTCAATATATTATATATTTTTCCCAATTTTGTCTCTTTTCATGAACATCAACGCTCAATACGCGGTTTACTGCAATCGATAGATAATCAGTTGTAGTTTTATAAAGTTATATAAATTTGAAAAAAAAAAATTTACTCCTGGAGTCGTTAATGTTATTCTAATTATATTTGTCGCTTAAAAAACCATTTTGCAAAAATTATTTCAATTTTTCAAAAATTAAGGGTTGGAATTTTTTTTTAAATATTGCACTAAGTCATTTTATAGGGTTGAAAATTACCTTCGATATGAATCCCACAATTTTTTAGTACAATAAAATCTAAAAAGCTATGAGCGAAAAAATGTTGCATTTCACGTGCTCCAAGCTATGCTTGCAAGCTGCATCGTAAGCTCGAGCGGAATCTTCTCACAAATCTAGGAAAGTAGTCTATACTATCTTTGTGAGTTCCTTGTGGCATTACTTATTCTTTTTTCTCTTAGTTGTCATATTTATTTCGTTGTGTCAGATAGGGATCAAAAACTATTTTATTACTAGTTAATCTTGACAACTGTAGCTGGAACGCTACCGAATCGTCGAAATAAGAAATAAAAAACATTATTGTTGTTTGATTCTCAAAAAATAAGAGAAAAATTATAATAGTCTATATTACATATACTTTTGTTTAAAAAAGTAAAATATCTGGTGGAAATCTTTTCCATTTCACGACAACTTTCGACCTAACTTCCCCGGACTACTATGAACTCGCGGTTTCTCGTCGAATAATCAATATTTTTTCACGAAAATGTAATGACCTCCAACCAATTCTACAGATACATTCGTGCAATAAATTGAAGACGTTTTTTTTGTCGATACGTAATTAGTCCCACAAAACAGTCTAACCTAGACTGTTTTGTGATTAGTCCCTAGAATAACTGGTGAAAATGTCCAAATATTTTGTGTCACTATCTCCCGGTCTATGAGAACTACTGGAGTCATCTGCCTGATCAGGAACAAAGCTAATTTACGAAACCCTTGGAGCAGCCGACCATCGAAATACTTAGCCTAAGCGGGAGTTCAAGTGAGGAAGGTGACAGTAACATTTAATCGGTCACTGTCTTCGTATCACCACGGTAACTAAAAATATGATAATACTTTAGTGACCAGTCAAGGTCAATAGGGTATTTGACATTTTTTTTCAAACACCATTAGAAGATTGTCTGGCCTCAGTTAAGTACTCCAAATTTTTTTCAAATTTTTTACTAAGCGGGAAAGTTGCCAAAACCAACTTTAAAAATTTTATATTTAAATAGCGCGCCAAAACGCGCTGATTTTTTATGACGTCAGTGATCTTGTCGCTCCGCCTACCGCATCCCGAGCGACTTGACCCTGACCAGCCGAGACTCGGAACCATCGGCTCGACCTGCGGCCGCCCACCTGAGCTGGCCTATAAGAAACAAGCAAGCAGCGAGACCTCTTACGTCACAATAAACTCACATATTTTCCCGCGCTGAGTAAATATTTGAAAATTACCATTTTTGTTAAGTTAATAAAAAATCACTGGTTTAATTTATTTGTGTGAAATATTGATTTCTGGCATAATAGTACCACAAAGTTCCTGCTCCGACTCTTTTTTAATTTTTTCCGCTCATAGGAAAATACCCTATTAAAATCGTTTAGAATTATGTAGGTAGACCAGTTTTATATCAGTTCCAGACAACAAAATAACCTGCCGCTTTTTACATTTCAATACGTAAGATTGATAAAAATATTACCGTACATAAAAAAATTAATATGCTGGCATTGACCATTAAATGGAATACATCGTAAGACGTGCTAAATGGATTTTCTGAAACCAGTTGTGGTATATAAAATAAATACAATACACAATAAATATATAATGTCATTTGAGATAATGGGCAAGTTGAAAAAGGAGACGATGGACGCTCAGTTACGCCACCACATCGGATGGAAGAGAAGAAATATGTACGGACTTTCTTCTTGATATATTATCGTTTTAATCGATTTATGGTCTCCTCTGAGAACATCATTAACATAAAAGTGAATACACCGCGCAGACTTTTGAATGTACAGTCCTCGCCAAAATAAGCAGTACCGAAATTTGGAGTGCTGTTACAATGCTTACGCAAAGCATATTTCGCATATTTGATGATTCATTATTATCACCTTAGTGTTAAAATTTTCTTGAAATGATTATCTCAACTAAGAAACAAGTATTTATATCAGATTATCACTATCGCTCGTACTGGAAGTGAAGATGTTCGAAAATTTCGCAGTACCTACTGGTAATTATGTAATTTTCCCTTGAACTCTATGCCTTGAACAACCAAAAATATTCTTGTCAATCTGTCACTTATACACTACTTTCCACCCTATAGTATAGACCATTTCAGAATAACGTCACTGACAGGTCGACCATTTTGTGCTCGAGGACTCATGTCACGTTCTATTCAGTTTTCATTGTTTACTGGTGAACAATGCATTATTAATCTTTAATTAGTGATAAGTTCCTTGAATCATCTCTGATATGCGTTATGCCATCGTTTTGTAGTGTTGTTAAGTGTGGAATGCGGGGAGCAAGGGATGTTTATTTTTTCAAGAATATCAGAACCTGTCTTTCATATGTTATTTTGATCGCAATTTGAAATCAACACAGGAATACTATGTAGAATATAAAAAAAATACTGATCGATATTGATTTATCTGACAATTCACACGAAGAAAACCACTTTTCATATGAAGCCACAGTCTCAGCATTTTTTAACATTGAATTTGGAAAAACCGGTTTTCAGTACACACAGGTACGAATTGTTAGAACAGTGCGCGGCGCACCACGTAAACTTACGGCAGAATCTATCCACCTCGGCTCACGTCTGCTTTTGTTAGAGAGGAGTGTTAGGATAGATATTCCGACTGACGACTGACGACTTATTTTGTTGTAGGAAAATGTCTCTGTCAAAGAATAAGGATTTGCTAACTCCATCTATTAAGGCTTCTCCTTCCGCAGGGGAAAGTTTTGCCATAATTAACTTAAAAATAATAGAACAATTCAACAAATCAAGCCCAGAGTCAATTCTGCACTGCAGATACTTTGCGCCCAAATCAAATTACAAGCATGAGTCGAGAGTGCGCTCAGCTCGGCGTAGTGCTAACAATCCAACATAACTTAATTCTCTTACATTTGAGAGTCTTCACGCAGCGTTCGGCAGACTGTGAGTTTTGCGCCGCGCACTGTCTTAACAATCCGTACCTAAGTGGCCAGGATGGCTATCAAGGTGATTGCTGACAATGTATGTTGAGATAAATATATCTCCTCGTTAATTTCACAATTTAAGACATTTTTTCAAGGTATTTCCGTTTTATTTATATGGGAATTTCAACTATGAGTGAAACCTAATTTATTGATTTTTCTACTATGATGTAAACAGGACATTTTTATGTCTCTGAACAGTGATGGGGGCTGTCTCAAAGAATGGAATTTATTTTGGAATGTTACAGTATATAGGAGCCGGAATATATGGAGTAAAAGAGAAGATCACGATCTCTCTAAGCCTAGGGAAACATGCTACTGTCTTTCAGGCAGAGGTAATGGCGGTGCAATGCTGTACAGAAGAGTTGATGAGACAGGAGGTAGATAACCAAAGAATCGTCATCTACTCCGACAGCCAAGCAGCACTTAAGGCGATACGCTCATATAGGATAACATCAAATCTGGTGTGGGAGTGTCGGAAAGCCCTAAAAAGACTAGGCTGTCATAATAGAGTGACCCTAGCCTGCGTACCAGGCCTCCAAGGACTAAAAGGCAATGAAAAGGCTGATGAATTAGCCAAGCAGGGAGCAACGGAGGTCATGATAGGGCCAGAACCTTCCTGTGGAATTGCAAAATGCCTAAGTAAAGAGAGCATCCACAAATGGATAAACAACCAGGCGTTGACTGGTGGTATGAAACCCCAGGACAAAGACACACAAAATTATTCCTTAAAAGCCTTTCGACAAAACTGTCACACAATGCTGACCGGACATTGTAGGCTGAGGAAACATTTGCACACAATTGGCCTAGCAGATGACAGCCTATGCAGGCTCTGCCAGGAAGAAGAAGAAACAGCGGAGCACATACTCTGTGAGTGCCAAGGCCTAGCAAGGGTGCGGTTTCACTTACTCGGAGAAGAAAAACCGAGGGCAGAGAGCTACGCAAAGGGGGCGGTATCCAGGTTATTAAGTCTAATAAAAAAATAAAGCTAAATATTGAGCTCTAAATATGGGGAGGACCAGGATAGATCTGCAAAGGTCGCAGTGGGATAGGACAAAAAGCCACTCCAATCCTAATCTAATCTAAATCTAATCTACAGTATATACATATTTCTTATATTGAAGAGAGTTATTACTCAATGCTCAGATCTATCATGAGTATCAAAAATAATGTCGACATAAGCAGGTATGCAAAGGCATTCTTCAATAATGATGTGAAATTTCTTGTTTTGGCACCAGATAAGAAGTTTTTATTAATTTTTTTAAAATCTACTTTTGAATAACAACTTATTCGCTTGTTTCAGGTGATACTCATTGTGGGTATCTCTGGAGTTATCTAAAATAAAAATTGAAAATATCAGGGAATTCTAAGACCGCATTATTATAACTGTCCCGGATACAAAGACACAATATGTAGACAGTTGGTGGTTTACGTGGAAGGATTTTCATAAAAAATCAATAATATTCCAATTTTCAAGAAAAAGTTGTGCAGTCCCGAAGAATATACGGAACATTGTTATCGAAGAACGTCGGCTACATTAATCAATAGATCTGTAAAGTTCAATTCTTGTGTTTCATCGGATAGTAACACTTCCCTCATCGATATCATTTGGAAACGTTACAAATCCCACGATTAATATCAATATTTTTTAATTTATCAGTTTGAATTAGTTTAGAAACTTAACTAATATGTAAGTATTTGTTATTCATAAAGGTATAGAAATAAAAAAAAATACACTTGAATAGTGTAAAAACTTGTTCTTTCAGTATGTAATTACTTACTTGGGTCCCAAACTTTATAATCAGTTTAAAAATTTTAAAAATATAAAACATTTTAAATTAAAAATGGATAATAACTCTTAATAGAGATACGTTAAATAAAACATTGAATAACCAGTAGAATTTCAAAACTAACGGCACACAAACTACTATTCTCTATATATGTATATATAATAAAAATTTTATTTACTCACCAAATAATTTCAAAATGTCCTAAACATCCCGAGGATGTCCTAAAACCTGATGCTGACCTAACTATTCTCTGAATAATATTTGTATTTGTGATCACATTTTTTTATCTACACACTGAACTTTTTTTATATTTCTTAAATAAAGACTATTATTATTACTAGCGGGGTGAAGTGATACTTACCGCATGCTTGTAGATAAAACCTCTGATGAAACTTTTTAAAGAAAATTTAATTTATTAAGAAAATACAACAGAACTACCTATTTAATCGCTGGGTTCGATGGATCGGAAATATTTATATTAATTGTAAATTTCGAATTTCTGGAAACAATAATTCCTGGACTATCAATCGATGCACACATAGAAATTTGCATTTTAATTTTATTGACATGCATATTTACATGCTGTGTAGAGGTGGTAGTTTAATTTTAATAGAAAAATACGCCTAATAATGTCAAACATTAACGTTATTGAAATAATGAGACGTAGGAATGAAATCTTCAGTTTTTTATAGTATGAAATAAAATACGTTACATGATATATCCTGTAAATCTATTACAGTAGGTACTCATTTCTATATTTAGGACTTTCATTCCATGTCGTAAATTACTATTTCTTGATAACAATAACTTTCGATTTGTTCAAAAATAAAAGTATTTTTTATTGGTTGAAATAATAATTTCTAATACATCTTGTATATGACTTGGGAATTTCGATGTCTGATGCATTTTGCGTTTTAGACTACGAAAAACTTTTTATAAAGATTAACCTATTTTCGTAAAATTTAAATAATTTATATGTGCTGCGTGCGAGCTTAAGTGGAAACACTGTAAATCATACTCAATATCATTTAAAAAAATGGTAACCTGACAAAACAATTCGTTTATAAAATATTTAAATATAAATTTTATTATATTCATCATAGCTAATCAGTTGAAATTTGTCATGTTACAAAAAGTGAATCTCACGAAAAAATGTCACAACAAAATATCAAAGCATTTCATTTCCCAATATATCCGACCCTGACACGCTCAATTCCCCCTAGTTTTACTGCAACAATATCGAACGCCGCGAGACGTCACCGGCCATTTTGGGATTTGATCCCACCATACCCCCTTCTCTTCTAATCACTCCTTCCACCACAAACTTCCAAAATTTGAATTATTAACAAACTTACTTAACGTCACACACGCAGTACCAACTCTGAAAATGTCAGTCAAAATAAACAATTGAAAGTATCAGCATGTCACTTCACACTAAATATTCACCACTCCCGGCTTACTAGATCTCCACGTGAAAATACCCATTGAATATACGTGTTGTCTTGAGACAGAGGTGGTTGTGAAATCCTGACATTCGCAATTGGAACAAAGGAACGCGGACACGTCTCTCTATTCTGCAGAATATGCAGTACATAGGCGATTGAGTCGCAGACGGCCGATGCTAAATGCAGCAGGCCAGGGCAGGGCGAGGTGAAGCGCAGTCTCGTATTATTAGGGTTGATGTACACGAAGGGTAGCGGCTGATAAATAAATCCAAGAGATCATTCAATCCTAAAATGGGGCTAGAATCTAATAAAGGTTCTTAAAAATCAAACCACAAAACGAATGAATAGGTAAAAACTCTCTCTTCACTCATGACAACTCTATGCAGTGTAGGAAACAAAGGAGAACAGACCTGATACTTGTTTTCTCACTATGTGAGACTTAATAATGTTAATTGCAGATAATACGATGAGGGCACGGAGCATTTTCTGTGCGAATGCCTTCAGAGGCTGAGACACAGAAAGGGAAACACTAATACTAACAAAGGGCATAGGGTGCGGCAGGTAAAGTGACATATGCGGCAAGTAAAGTATTTTGACTTTGACATTACTCGAAAATCATCATCTGTCAGAGTCACGCTTCTCCCTATTACGGCTCCATAATAGTTTTGCGATTTATTTATAACAAATTATTATTGGAACTCCTTTGACTTCAGCAATTAACTTTTATAGTGCTTCAGGGTGTACCTTCAATTTAAATATAATAAATAATAAGTAGATTTGTTCTATAGGTGCTGTTTACTTTGTGAATATAAAATGCTATGAAATATACCTCAGTTATTTATATTCTGAATTCTGAGCAGTTGGCGATAAAATTTTGTATACACCACGTCTGTAAAGTGTCTTTATCGGACTCGCCTGTTATTCGCCTCGCTTCGCTATTCTCATAATTTTAGACTAGTCCGATAAAGAATCACTTTACTGCCTTGCTACATAAATAACTATTATCGGTTAAATTAAATAACAATAATAATTTATTTTGCATTGAATCTCATAATATCCTGGTATTTTCAAGAATACCTTCAACTAGTTGGATTTTATCCAGAAACCTCATTCTTCATTGTTACATTTTATTTATAAAAAAAATTTGTAATGTTAACATTGTTTCCAGCAGGAATGTCTTGCATAAGTCTTAACCTCTCCATGAATACAAACTCCGTCCTGCTTTGCTCTACATTTGTTATTGCTAATGCTAACCGTTTATTCGTCTGCTTTGTTCTGCTGTTACTGTGCCGATTTCAACTCTCCGTTATGTTGATCCCTTTCTTATTCCCCATTTTGATGTAATTGAAATGTCGCCGTTAGTTTGCAATGCATAAGCAACGAAAATAAAGTGACCATTCGTTCGGGATTATGGAGGAGTGATCGGCACGTCAATTTTTTATAACAAACATCACAGCAGCCAAGGAAAGCATTGATGAATGATATGGACACAGGGTGCAGAGTAGCGAAACCTCAACTCTGTCGGGAGTCTATCACTTCGATCCCAATGCTACAGGCGAAAACGGAGACGATTTCTCCACAAAATAATTATAAAGACAATAATAGAAATGCCAGTGACAGCAGCACTGAAGTATATATCAATACTTTGAGCCTCAACATAAAATATACCAATGCAGTTTAATCCGAACTGAATGGAATCTACATAGTTGTGAAACAGAATTCCGGTATAAACATCTCGGGAAAAAATGCAGCATCCATACAGATAGCAGAGAAGCACTACTAGCACCGAAGAGACCACGTTTCATATAAAAAAAATGGGTAGAAAGAGTTAAAACATAGAACAGATATTTTGAGCTGCATCAGAAAGTCGGGTTTAAATCTGGTCCAAAAGTTGTTGCTAAGCTTACACTTAGTCCAAGAGCTAGTAACGCACGTTTCATGAAGTGTTCGATGCACCTTGAAATTTTTATATTCAAAATATTTTGTATGGAAAAGTAGATATACCTGTGTTGGCTTGACCCACCTTGGGACACCAGGGACATCCTAAAAAGGTGTAAAAAAATATGACCCAAAAAAGGGCTTGATTCAGCCAACAACCAGTAATTGGAAGTTTGTGTAATTTTAAAAATACATCTCTTTGGGGATATAGTTTTGAAGGGGTTTATATTTAATAAACCCACCCCAAAGTTGATTTTTTTAATACAATTTGAAGTGTTTGATTCTCGATGAAATTTTAACAGCGTCTTGATTAATTAAATATGAGAAAGAATAATTACAAGCAGCCAGACACGGGGTTTAATTGCCGAAAAACATGAAAATAAATATTATTTGTAATAGAAAGATATAGGCTGTACATGGCAGGAGCGGGTGAACATACAACACGGCTCCACCCACCACGTCTTGAACCAGCAGCCGCCTTATGCAGAAATGGGCTTCGGTGAAATTTCATGTATTGTTAGTATATTGTAGTTGATGACTTTCTGAACAATAGTGTCCATGGGCCCAACTCAATCCTATGACTAGTTTCAGAGATACAAGGTGTTGAAGTTGGAAAATAGCCATTTTTTAAAAGCATGTATTCCTTATTTTCTTCAATGTACCAAGAATTTTTCCTTGTGATAGTGTTCTAATGACACTAAATATCAGTCCCTCATGAGAGAAAGTTTCATTTGCTACAGGGATACTCAAAAATATAATTCAACTTTCAGGAATTCCAATATCTGGCTGGATTTGCTTCTGGTTGGTTTATAATAATAAGATATGCAAAAATTTTTTACAGGGCGAGTCAGAAAGTTGATCGCCCCGGTATCATATATTTAATAGAATTTTATATACTTTGTACTGCATGTTAGTAGGTGACATTAAGTCATTTTGAAATATATATAATTTATATATGATATACAGGGCTATTTAAAAGATATGTATGGAAGAAAATCCGAGAATCGATTTTTTTTGGAAATCTCCCTGTAATTAAATATTTCCTCCGTGAATTTCTGTGATACTTTCATATTACCCTTACTTTGAGTTTGTTTGTCGGATGTAGAAGTTTTGTTAACGTGCTGTGATCAGTTTTTTTTATCCCGACAATATGATGGCAAGCTTATCTTTATTTTCTTCATATTTGGGTGTCCCGTAAAGACCACGTCAAACTGAAGGAGAATGTAGATCAAAGGGTGCCCTACCTGCTATGAAAAAATCCCCCGTATAAAAGTTTCACCGTTTTCGAGACATTTAATTATTATAAAAATTATGAATTTTTGCCCCACCCAGTAGTTTTTTTTGTGCTTTTTGGTACAATTTTAAACTTTCCTAGTTCATTCACTCGGTGAAATATTGTTGAATAATTATTCTAACTTCTACGTTACGAAAATACTCCAAACATTTCAGAGGGGGGCTGTGAAAAATGTTTTTATTAGAAGTTTGGGTGTAGATTTTTTTTTAGTTTCGTTTGGATTTACATTATTTGGAACATCTGACGGGAATTTATCATGTTAACTTGGCAAAAAGTAATATTAACGACAAACTTCAAAGAGAAGAAACAAATATTCTTCAATTCGATGAAATGGCGTGGGAGCCGAACATTTTACGAATGCGAGTTTACTCCAGGTTTCGTAATTCATGTAAATATATGTTGTGGATAGCTTTCGCTGTTGAAGATGATATCGAAAATCAACCTTTGGAACTTCACTATTATTGTACTTGTAAGTCGGGAGCTAGAACTACATGTGCTCATGTGGCCAGTGTTTTATGGTTCTTGGGTTATGCCAGATACGAACAGAATATGAAATATCCACCTACTAATCTCCTAAATGGAATAACTGATACAGCTGAAAGGATGGTACCAGGAAACATAGATTATGGTCCAGATATTGTAGACGTTTGAATTCCTTCAGTAACTTTCAGTAAGTTTTTTCCGATATCAAAATTAGCTTGTATTTAATTCTCACTCTATATACGCGATTGTAAATGATTATAATGTCATTAAAAATATTAGTAACCTACAATAAATGATTGAATAAAAACCGTCGATTGATACTTTTTTTGGATATAACTGGCAATTTCTTTTTTTTACGATTACAAATCTCTTGTGTTATAGCATTTTGAAATCACCATAAAATAGGCAATTTATTGATGTAGTGTGCAGCAGTAGCCTAGTACATTTTGTTTTCACTACGATGGGCTAAGCTTCTAGCAAAAAAATAAATTTTTCACAGCCCCCTCTGAAATGTTCGGAGTATTTTCGTAACGTAAAAGTTAGAATAATTTGTCGGGGGTAATACCACAAGAGCTCAGATTTAGCCGGATATTTTTTGTGGTTGTTTTCGAATACTGCTACGAATACGAATACTACTACGATCTGTTCAGGCAAAATCACTCGAGCTACGCTCTCGTGATTTTGCCAGAACAGCTCTCGTTAAATTGCCAATGAAAGTAAGCATGAGAAAACCACCGGAAAAAATATCCTGCTAAATCTGAGCTCGCGTGGTATTTGGTAAGACAATCCCATGAATAAAAAACTCAATTCAATTAAACTAAATTAAATTAAATTGATTCCATATGGAGGAATGAGTTTTCTTGGTATTTTCTGGAGTTGATTTTTCACTATTTCTGCCTTGCAAATATTTCCAAATCTCGACATACTTTTTGGAATTGTTATATGCTGTTCAACTCATTCTGTTTTTGACATTTATAATTGTCAAATTGACGTGCATTGCTTGGTAAACAGACAGTACCTAAATGCTAGGGTTGCTACGGTAACGTAATTTATCCGATATTTTTATCCACTTGCAAACTCTCTTCCTTCCTATTTAGCCGACAGCAAACTACGATTTTTGTATTCACAAATGGGAATTATTATACATGAATGGGATTGTCAACAATATTTTACCGAGTACCTAAATAAATTAGAAAAGTGTAAAATTGTACCAAAAGCACAAAAAAAACTACTGGGAGGGGCAAAAATGTATTCTCGAAAACGGTGAGACTTTTAACGGGGGATTTTTCCATAGCAGGTAGGGCACCCTTTGATCTACATTCTCCTTCAGTTTGACGTGGTCTTTACGGGACACCCGAAGAAAATATGAAGAAAATAAAGATAGGCTTGCCATCATATTGTCGGGATAAAAAACTGATCATAGCACGTTGACAAAACTTCTACATCCGACGAACAAACTCAAAGTAAGGGTAATATGAAAGTATCACAGAAATTCACGCAGGAAATATTAAATCACAGGGAGATTTCCAAAAAAAAATCGATTCTCGGATTTTCTTCCATACATATCTTTTAAATAGCCCTGTATATCATATATAAACTATATATCTTTCAAAATGACTTAATGTCACCTACTAACATGCAGTACAAAGTATATAAAATTCTATTAAATACATGATACAGGGGCGATATTGAAATTCCTGAAAGTTGAATTATATTTCAAGTCAACGTTCCGTTTTTTTAATTTTTGAGCATCTCTGTAGCAAATGATACTTTCTCTTATGAGGGACTGATATTTAGTGTCATTAGAACACTATCACAAGGAAAAATTCTTGGTACATTGGAGAAAATAAGGAATACATGCTTTTAAAAAATGGCTTTTTTCCAACTTCAACACTCTGTATCTATGAAACTAGTCATAGGATTGAGTTGGGCCCATGGACACTATTGTTCAGAAAGTCGTCAACTACAATATACTAACAATTCATGAAATTTCACCGAAGCCCATTTCTCCATAAGGCGGCTGCCTGGTTCTTTAGTAGTTGAGGTGCGCATGCGTCCAAGCAGCCTTTAACCTTCTATTCGATGTGACTGAATGTGAGCTGATTAGCGCAGTTGGTAGGGTATTGAGCTTACAACTCAGAGGTCGTAGGTTCGAAACCCGGTTGGGTACTGGATTTTTTAGTTTTTTTTTAGTTTTTTATCTCTTATTTTCTGATATTTCTATACATAGTTACACTTGGATCAATCGGGTTTGGGCCTGGGTTTTTTTGTTTTTTTTTAGCTTTTTATTTCTTATTTTCTGATATTTCTATACATAGTTACACTTTGATCAACCGGGTTTGGGACTGGGTTTTCTTGTTTTTTTTAGTTTTATATTTCTGATATTTACACATTTATTTCAATATTGTTATGTTACTACTAAATTTGGCAAAGTCTTGAGTCACGCGCAGTTGAAGGAGCCGTGTTGTAAGTGAAACTAGTCACCACCGTTGATGCGGTTTTTCTCTATGCTCCCATTGGCTGTTGGTCAAGTGTCTTGTATAGCTGTACATTTAAAATTTATATTGTGGAGTAGAATTGAAAAAAATTACGTATTTAGATAACTAATGTTCAAGCTTTTTATTTATCGAAATTGAGTAGTAAAATGAAGTGATGATAAAAAATTTAAATTGAAAGCTTTTCGTATTAAAAAAAGGAGACTGTGAGGTTATAATTTAAAATTCCACTATTGGTATTTATTTATTCATTTATTTATCAAATTTGGGACCCTGAAGCCTCAGCTACCCTATAAAATGAATACATAGTAATAAATGGTAAATATTACTGGTTTATCTTTTTGGAGCTTAGAGAAAGACCGCAGCAACGGTGGCGATGGGCGCTCTCACTCCATCTACCGCCATGCACAGCCTATCTCTTTTTATTATAAATCATATTTATTTTCATCCTACACTATGAGAAAGTTTAATTTTACCAGCTTTAAAGTGGCGAGAAAAGTTTTCCCGGATACCCGAGAAAATAAATTTTACTTTTCCACGCTAGCTGGCGCCCCAATCGACAAATTGAATCAAAATTGTTAATTCGATTGATATCCCACTTTTAATAGCATATAAATGATTTTAATCACATCATTCAGAAGAAACAAAAACGAACCACTTCAAATAAACACTAACTGCTACATAATTTATTATCTCCACGACTAAATAATAACGCACAAATTATTTTTACATATTTAGCTGCATAATGATATAAATTCTTCAAACCAGTGAATAATAAAAAGAATTCATTCTCGTTAGCCAATCACATTCTATTATTATCAGAATTCACGCTAAAGTGAATTAAAATGAATAAATCAAATCATCTTTTTAAAACGTCAAATACCTAAGAACGCAAATCGCTTCTGACAGCGCGTCGTTTGAAACGTCAAAATAATTATAAAATCATAATTTTACGTATTATAAGAGAAAAAAATGGACAGCAGTAGCGATAGTGAATATGTACGCCTCCCGGAATTAATTTCATTTATTAATGTAAGGGTTCCGATTAAAAATATGAGTTACGTATATATTGTATATTCACTCTTTACATTTCCATAAATAAGCTCTATAGCCTAGTGGTGGTTGACTATGGCGCGGACGATCGAGGTTCGATCCTCACTGGAAGTTTTTTCACGACGCCGTAGGCGGAGTGCCCAATCGTTCAAGTGCAATATGGAGAATCCACACGAGTCGAACAGCATATTTTTTCTACGACCCACTTAAGAAAAAATCTAGAAAATAAAAATTTCTATAAACTGTAATATAACTTCAAATAGAAAATTTAACAATTCGATTTTAGGTTTCCACTAATTTTTTTGTGGTAAACGTACGGTTCTTGAATGTCCAATTTGTATAATGCTACGGTTTCCCTTTTTAAATATACGATGCTGTTATAAGTAGATGTTGCCAGTCGGACTCCCTCATGAAGAGTACCGTACCATTATCTGTGATAATGAATATTCTGCTAAATATTTCAAACGTCTACCTGTTGTCGTTATTAATATCAAGCAGAATAATTATTTAAAAATGAAATTGACAATAAAAAAACTTCCTCACGGGGAATCAAACCCGGGTCTACCGCGTGAGTCTGGTATGCTTACTACTCGACCACCAAAGAATATGCAAATCGTTTATCTATAACGTCAAATGTATTACATAATTTTTGCTTAAAAGGAACTAAAGTTCCTACCGTGTGTCCCGCGACACGTTCTACCTTTTTTAATTACTTCGTTCGATTAAAAAGCTGGTGGCGCCCAATTTAATATTCATTGTACACCCCATCCCAGTGATAGTGTATAAAATAGTTTAATTGGTGCCGAATTCCACTCCCTGAGGTGGAGTGCTCTAGCCCAGGGCAGTTTCAGGTTACAAATTGGCGCCCAATTAAACGGTTTTTAGCTATTTGCTGAGTTGGTGTGTTTAATCATTATTAAGATTTGTTGATTTTTTTTTCTAATCAGGTTTTTCAGGTATTTCATTTTGGCTACTCCCCGTAACTTTTGGTTTTCATTATTTCATTTTTAGGTATAGCAGATGTCTCTGTCGATGTGTACGTTGAGTGTGGAGAGTTGCAAACAATTCCGATAAGGCAAATGAATATCTATTGGCATCGATATAAAATACTTATTTTCCTTACAAGTGCGCAAGCGACTGCAGTTGACCCGAACGACGCGGAGCGGAGTTTGGGCAAGCGATCAAGGGCGGGAAAGACTTTACGCATGAGTTAGGACCATTATTTTTTCTACGACCGTATATACAAAAAAAGTATACCAACCCATTTTTCAAAAGTTATTTTATTCCAACATACATATACAAAACTTTCACCAAAAACTTAATTATTATAAATATTAATATCAATAAAGCATTTTGTTGCATTCTGTAAATTACTTGAAATTGCCGGTCCAATGGAGTTATTTTGTGTTAACTGGTAAGTATATAGATGACTTCGATGAGGATGACATCGATTGCAGGTCACATAAAGATGACGAT
Source organism: Galerucella calmariensis (assembly GCA_910591675.1). Taxonomy (NCBI): domain Eukaryota; kingdom Metazoa; phylum Arthropoda; class Insecta; order Coleoptera; family Chrysomelidae; genus Galerucella; species Galerucella calmariensis. Next base: position 78,520 of record CAJUYG010000808.1, read on the forward strand.
CACGGTGACGGCAGCGGTTTCAAGTCATTTGTAGATGGAAGAATTTTATTTTATATAATGTTCTTATATCAAACCCGGGTGGTTTGATAGTTGTTTTGTGACACTACTTTAAAAAATGTCCAGGGATTTATCAAAATATCTTCATCATTTTATATTTACAAAAAATTAAAAATGCAACAAAAAGCTAGAAAAGATGTAGATTTTATTTGATGGACTCATTCGTAAATATTTATTTACCTGTTGTAACAATAGTTATAACTTCCGAAGTGAAAAACTATTTAATAAAGTCAAAATTTGCTTAATTTAACTTTCCCGCACTAGACACTTTCAAAACTAAAATGCGTGCGGGAAAGTGAGTTAAAACGTACGGTCGTAGAATAAAAAAATTATTGCTCATACCCAATAAAATGGAAATCAATTCAACCAAACAGTTTAATGATAATAATTAATAGATTAAACGACTTATCTCAAGGAAGTTGAATCCAAATTAACCGAGCATCTGGTTTCCAATATATAACACACTGTAGTATATTCATCATCTACAAAATGTCTACAACGTTAAAAGAAATAAATTTTTCTCACCCTGTATTGCCCGGCTATCCAGTCTTCCTAGGTACCTCTGTCGTATCTCGTCGTCCCTTAACCCCTCATTATTAGTTGTGTTTAGATCGTATAAATCCAATGGTAAACCTATGGTAAACTAGGGTTGGGAGGGAGTTTATATATATTGGAAACCAGATGCTCGTATAATTTGGATTCAACTTCCTTAAGGTAAGTCGTTTAATCCATTAATTATACTTCACATCTGGTTTCCAATATATAACACACTGTAGATGTTTAAAGCAACGATCTAATAGAAAGTGGTCACTCATGAAGAAAGTGTGATCCTCTTAACAAAAATCAAATCAAATCAAATAACACATCAACTTGAAAAGATGGAAAATTTAATAAAAATAATATATAAATGCTACCACGTAGGAACACTTATTCTATGTAATAGAGTATTTATTGAGGAAAAAAAATAATAACTTCAACCTTTTTAGCCACCTTGCATTTTTCGGAAAAACCATCACCGAATGAATATTTTTCCGCAGGTGTGTCTTGGGCTGCTTTTTTGACTGAAGCGGATAGTTTAGAAGACAATAAATACCGTCTGTGTGTATTTATTCCATGAATGCCTTCTTCTGCTGTGAGCCTTGCAGCTTCCACTAGAATTTTTGTTTCCTCGCTTTTCTCCGGCCTGTCCAGTGAACTGTTTAGGCAAAGATTACAGAATAATTATGCAATCTTTGGTTTAGGACTTGACCCAAAGCGGTTAATCCTTTCTCCAAATTATTTTCAACTTTAGATAAATATATATCGGTATTTTTCTGTTCATTTAAAAGCAAAATTTGTACTTCAGCATTGACCTGAGGAACTTGGAGTATGGTCCCATTAGAATTGGTCGGGTATTTTTCATTATATTTCTTTCAATGATCTTTATTGGCCCCCTTGAGAATATAAGAAGACCATCAGCGTGTTAAGATTTGATCATTTAAAGGAGGACCTGCTGCTCCCTCACTCTCCGGACAAGCGCCTAGAAAATCGATCATCTAGATCGCTTCCTTTTGTAGAGACCTGTTCTGGTCTTGTAGCCACATGAACCTGGTTCTGTGTGGTATTTTTTGAACTATAGTCGTATACCGAACCGCTTGGGGAGGATCCAGATTCATTACCTGAGAAATGGGAAATTCACCATTTTCAGGATGTCGAACAACAATAGAAAATGTTTTATTTGCTCACTGTGTAGAAGCAGCGACAAAAATATTTTATAAACTATAAAATGTGGACCTTTTTATCTTTTAACTAATAATGAAAACCCTGCATAATGAAATAAGCAAGACAGGTAAATTAAAAAAAA
>CAJUYG010000808.1:103424-119142 GCA_910591675.1 Galerucella calmariensis
CAGAATGTTTGGTTATATCTTGCAGATATGCCAACCCCGTGTTATTCAATATCTGTCGTGGCATATTGCCAGACAAGTAGTAAAGTCTCTATTCTTCAAGAATTATTTTTCGAAAAGTCCGTAAGGCGTTATAATAGTATGTTACTATTCTGTATCTGTATCTGTAAGAATTTGAAGGGTGGGTGACCCCCACAGCACTTAGGCTACAATTGGCCCATTGTGCATCCTTCCGAGGTTCAGACTTCCTTCTGGCTCGTCATCCAACCTACTTGTTTGAAGTAGGCGATAACGTCGCCGGAAGTAAGCTCCCTCATGCTGGCTTGTGTTAGCCTGTACCCGCCGAATACGGAAAACCTAAATTGAGAGAGTGTCGGACATTCACAAAGAATGTGTTCGACAGTCTCATCTTCCTGTTCACATCCTCTACAGAGTGAAGTGTCAGACAGACCCAGTCTGTAGAGGTGTTTTCGTAGGTGGCAGTTACTATTATATTGACATCTATTTTATCACACAGTAACTAAAATTACCTTTTTCTACGAGCGGGCGGAAAATTGAATTTTCCCCACACATTTTAGTGTGGGAAATTAATTCTCCCGTACCGTGAGGAAATAATTTTCCGCACCGTGTGGAAATAGTTTTCCACCTCAATATATCAAATTAATAATAAGCCGGTATATTATGGACATACAGCCAGGCCCAAGTACTCAGCACAACTTTGAACAGGAATTCGGAAATGAAATACACTCGACTGACATTATTATCCCAGAACAGCAAAGAGTAACAGATCCAAAATTACAGCCATTCAACAAGCAGCTAGCATCTGGTATAAATTTAAGTATTGCAAATAATTGTACTTTCACAATAAATTATAATATAAATAATTAGGTATTAGATTTTGACATGTAACTATTATTGTTAATAATATATATTTCACTTTATGTTTACTTTATCAATAATCTAATAAAATATGTTTCTAAATAAACTATAAGCACTTATAATCAGATAAAAATATCTCAACTTATGATTAGTTCTGTTGACTTTCCTCACGCTCGTAGAAAAACTATTGTACCTAACACTTGCGGAAAATGTTTTTACGCACTCGGCTGCTCGGCAGACTCGGCAGACTCGTGCGGAAGTTCATTTTCCGCACTTGTTAGGTAAATAGCTATTACTTCAGTGTAATTTGGTATATTTTTAATATCCACAGGCAGATGACAATAGTTAGGTGAATGTTAGCCGATTTAAAATTTTTTTCAATCTTTTTCCAAGAAATAGAAATAGTGGTGCCCTTCATATAAATATGGATGAGGCTTTTACTTGATGTAGATCCATAGATACTAAATTATGAAATGAAATAATTTGATTTGTTAAGATCTACATTAGAGATATTAAAATTAAAGTTATGACGCTTCAGAAGGTATGTATATATGTATGTATATTGGGGTGACAATCAATCAGACCAAAAAGATCTATTGTGTCTCCTTACTTCTACTTGTTCCTGAGTCTGAGACTTTGGTCCTATTTCCCCGAGGAATTTTAGGACATCTGCAGGCTTCAACTTAGGTAAATCTACCCTCTTCTATCCTATCCAATACTACTCTCCTAGGTGCTGTGTCCTGGGATTCTGAATTTCCATGCAATTCGCAAGTATGTGATTATTGATTAACGCCCAACGTCAAGTTTTTAACTTATGTTTCAATTATCTAGAACCGTTTGAAAGATACAGTGTGACCCATTTTGTTTGGAAGTACCCCCGTAAAATCCGCATTTTTCAACCGATTTTGTTTTAATGTTTTTTGTTAGATTCAGTATCAAAAACAGTATTTTGGCACACATGTTCATAGCTTATTTACTATTTTCAAGGCCCTCTATGTTAATTATTTTCCTTTGCCAAAAGAGACAAAAGTACATTAGGCAATTTTTTTTTCTCAAATATGACCACTGGATTTAGAATCATCACAAATGTAAACTACCAAAATTGTATAAAAACATTTTTATTAACGACAAAGTTATTACAACATAAATTTGGAAAAAGTGGTATTTTCAGTAATATTTTACGTAGAATGTGGACAAATTTTGAGAATGGCAACATGGTGAACAAAAACAAGGACTCAAACATATTGCAGAGTAAAAATTTGAAGCCGATAACTCAACCCGTTCTGGAGTTATAGCTTCTGAAAGTAATGTAAAATTGTGCTTAATAATAGGCGTGACGATAGATTTTGAAATACTCTTCCGTCATGTGGGTACACATTCACTATTTACGAAAAAACCTTTATTTTGGTAATAAACTTAAGTTTAAAGAAGTTTGAAGCCATTTTACTGATATTCTTTAAATAGTGCGCGAAAACAGCTCGCAGGTGTCATGGCGTCGGCTCTGACGTCAAGCCTAGGTAAACATGTCATTGTGTCTACGCGTAGCGAAGAAAGCAAACAAAACATTGAATAAATTCGTGTCATAAAAATGAATTCAAAAGTTTATAAGTGGTGTGCAGTACCGCAGTGTAAAAACACATCAATAAGAACACCCAACAAAGTGTTTGTACATGTTCCAAACAAGAGAATGATAGATAAGAGATAAGTGGTTGAAGCTTGCAAGGCGAAACCCGAACGACGTAGTAACGAATTGGCCACTTTATTTCTGTGAAGACCACTTGTGAGTATGTTATCCTATTATATTTATATTTCTCAAACTTAAAACGTTTGTTTGACGTGAAATAGTTGAAATATCGAGGCCATGGAATCTCTAATTTATTGAGGTTATGGTCTTGTCTATCAATTTCATTGGTTTACTTTTCTTTTTGCAGTTGCCAGATGATATGGAAAATTATAATATGCAGTATCATGTGATGGGGTCAGTATCACAAGTACGTATGAAACCAGGATGTATGCCCCATAAATTTATATGCCAACCTATGAAAGTTAAATAAACTCGCATGAGCTTAAAACTATAGTCTGTACAGAAAGTACGAGGAGTAATAAACCCTAATTAAGTATGCAAAACCTTTACAGGGAGCACCATGAAATTTTTGATAAATCTCTTACTTTAAATTACATTTCTTCCGTAAATCTAAAAACCAGGTAGATCGACCCCGTATTTGTTTCAGTTGTAGCAAAGTTTAGGGTTTCTTCATTGTTAAAGGATTAGCAGATAAGCAATAACGCAATGCAGTGGTGTGTATTTTGGGAAAAAAATACGTTTTAAATTATAATATAATAAAAAATGAAAAGAAATAATTATTGGAATACATTTATTACTTACATTTTATTCTATATCCGACTCGGAAGAGGAAGAATCGTTGTTGACATTAATTATTAATAGGGTCGATTAAATCATCACAAATATTTTTTCAACATATTCAATTTTCAACATATTTGCCTCTACTTTGATAACATGCTCGATACAGTTTGTCCAATTTTCCTTACTAACATGACTTACAGCACTCTCAAACAATTTCACAACATCGTTTATTTTAAAAGTAGTATTTTTTTTCCAACTTCCCCCTTTACCTGAGCCCATCACAATGATAAGGGGGAAGTCGAAGAACTGATATACCACGAGAAGAAGCCATTTCTTCTACAATGTAGGTTTTGTATTTATTCTTGTTCATTTTTGCAATTCTGTAAAGTTCTTTCCTTAGTGGACCTTTTGGAAACTTAATATTTTTCGAAATAAGCCACTCCAAAAGCTCTGCTTTACGCCAACGACTTGTGGGCAATGCTTCTCGTAACCGTGAATGGTAACTTGCGTTGTCCATAACAATAACAGCCCCTTTTGGAATCAGATCCAACATTTGAACAAACCATTCCTCGAAGACATCCCCATTCATATCTTCGTGATAGTCCCCCGTGCGTTTTGAAATAAAAGTTAATAATCCACCATCAACAAAACCTTCAGAACTTCCAACATGGACAATGATAAGTCTTTTTCCTTTTTTCAGATGGTGGCTGCAAACCTAACGACAAACCTTCCACGAATGCCTGCCTTCCGCTTTTAATGTTTTTATATTGCCAAGATTTGGAAACTGTATATCCAGCATTTATACACACATATATACAAAAATATATAAAATAATTATTGTTACAGATTGGTTTGTTTTCTATTATGAATAAACTGTGTTGCCTTTCTTTATCAAACTTACTAAAATTTATGTACCTCTATCACTTTTTTTTATTAAAATTAGTACATCCCGTTACCTCTGACCTAAATCGTATATTCTTTAGCATAGCTGCAACTCATTCGTTCAATACAAAATGTACCTTACGGTATACCCTCTTAAAATATATTTTGGTACGTCTATGAAATCTACTTGAATGAATGATTTATTACTCCTCGTACTTTCTGTACAGACTATAGTTTGATCATATCTATGTTGGTTGTATCTAGGGTGAAGATAAATACAAAATTCACTTACAAGGAAGTTTTCACGTTTCTAAACTCAGACGAGCAAAATTCTTGATTTATTGCGAGGAAATCGCCCTACATCATTATATCAATCCTGGGCAAATTTGAGCTATTTGCCTTAACAAAGCTTGGTTTCATTGTTATAGTAGAGTGGAGACGATAAATCACACGTAAAATAATAAAAGATCAATCCAAATGCGTAATCAGTAGTATTCACAACAACAAAACACAGAAAATGAGTGTATTGAGTATTGACTGACAGCGGTGTTTATCTAAGCGTGACGTCATGCACTGTGATTGGTGTTTCAGTCAAAATGGCCGATTGCAGTATTTTTATGTTTTATTTTATTGAAAATGTTAATAATCTGAATTTTTTAAATAAAACTAAAGCAGTGTTTTGAATTTTTTTGATATGAACTTTCCCCTAAAACCATTATATCGACGATTTTTTGATACTGTCGTAATGCCTATTTCACTTAATCAACGAGTCGCAAGAAGGCTTTGATTTTGAAATTTTATTTATGTCAGTCAGTAAAATTTGTATGAAATAGTAAGTACTAAATGTTCCAAATATTCAACTATTTAACTATTCAAGACTAAGTTGAAATTGTACTTTTTTGTGGTTACAATGACAGAAGTGAACGAGAAGTAATAGAAATAGGTAATCGGGGACATCCAGATCGCCGTATTTGTTGCTTTGTAGTGCACAAAATTAAAAAAGTATTCATTGAGAATGGAGCAGTGACCAAACGTATTTAAAAAAAATTGCAGGCAAGAAATTTTAATGACCGTATTGTCATAGACTACTTTGCCAACAATCCAAATTATTCAGCACAATTTTACATCACTTTCAGAAGCTATAACTCCATAACGGGTTAAGTTATCGGCTTCGAATTTTCACTGTGCAAAATGTTTGAGTCCTAGTTTTTGTTTCGGTACCATGTTGCCATTTCAAAAATTTGTCTACTTTCTACGTAAAAAAATTAATAAAAATACTAATAAATAACTAATAATACTAATAACTAATAAAATAATATAAAATACTAATAAAATAATTTCCAAACTCATGTTGTAATAACTTTGTCGTTAATAAAATATTCTTCATAAAATTTTGGTAGTTTACATTTGTGATGATTCTGAATCCAGTGGTAGAGGGGCTTGAAAATAGTTATTAAGCTATGAAAATGTGTGCCATAATACTGTTTTTGATACTAAGTCTAACAAAAAAAATTAAAACAGAATCGGTTGAAAAATGCGGATTTTACGGGGGTGCTTCCAAACAAAGTGGGTCACACTGTATAAGTATTTAAAAATACTCTTTTTTTCATAATATAAATTATTCCATGTCTTGAATTTCCTATATCTCTTTCAAAACATTTTAAAATCGAACTTTCCGTACAGACTGTAACTTCAAATCTATTCAACACCGACCAAAACAGCCAATTCATCTCGAAGCGTATTTCTTTTGCACCCTCTCTCTTCTTGAGCTACCTGATGTGGTAAACAGGGCCTTGACCCTTGTCACACTTTGAAAAATTATGGGCGTATAAAAACTTGATGGGAAGCAATTTGAATGTTTAATAGAGAAGGGTCTTTTGAAAGGAACCAGATTATACCATTAGTGTTTGGTTTTGACTGGTATATTTTTAACATTACAAAGGAATGTAGTTCACAGTTGATGAGAGACAAAATTAAATGATTATTAAAAAGCAATTTATTCGACTCAGGGCGGGTTTATCAATGCTCGGTTAAATATTGTAGCCTTCGGCTAAATCTTAGCTGTTGGTCAAAGTGTTTAGGGCGGGTTTATCAATGCTCGGTTAAATATTGTAGCCCTTGGCTAAATCTTAGCTGTTGGTCAAAGTGTTTATCAACTGCCAGTTTGCATTAGCTGGCAGTCAAACTTTCGGCTAACCTAGCTGCCACTATCAAGTTGATGTTAACCATGGAACATACAGTTAAATACGAGAAAGTGGTGTTCCGTTATTCTAACCAAAGATTCTAACTGACAACTGTGTCATGATTTTTTCATGTTTGCTCATATTTTGCAACGAAGATTATTTCAACTTTAAATTTGATTGTGTTATTATCGTTTAGGGTGAAATCGAGAAGCTTATTTGATTCTTAAATAGTAGTTTAGTAGCATATAGGTTTTGTTTGTATTTTATTTCATTGTTATTGTCAATGTATCTTGAGGAACTTGACGACCATTTCGATGAAGAGCTTGGAGAGTGGCGAGATATTGGAATTTGTGGAGTACGAAAGACGACCATATACTGTTGAAGAACGTATAAATACCTTTGAAGAGCTCGATGATGTCGAGTTTATTACTCGTTTCGATTATCTAAACCCAGTGTTCTCATGATACTCCAACAATTTCCAGCTATTCTCGCCAAGTCACAGCATCCGTCTTTTTGTATTCTATTATACTTTTATGGTGAACGGCTACTTTTATAAGTACCTAATTGTCGCTCTGACACCGTGAAATTGGGATATCTTTTTTGTTTTGTGGACATGTTCAAATGCAAACAACTCAACAAAGCACAACATAGACGAAATAAAAATAACAGTACCACAATTTTGACACTGACAAGTGAAATTTTCCACGATGTTGTCAGAGTAAGCTTACGGTAAAATAGAAAAATAATAGCTTTCACCTCTATATTCTTGATTCAGTGTGTTATATATGTTATATGCGAATAAAATTGATAATATGTATATTTCATGTAACGGGTGATCCTCCTAACACCAAATTAAAATGAGAAATTTACGCTCTGACAACATTACACTCACCGTTCATAACCCGAACAAGGTTGTCAAATGCTCAATTACACTTAGCCTCCAGTTAGCTAGCTGTCGGTTATGTGGTGCATTGATAAACGCTTTCTATTGTAACCGAGACTTTGACTGGCGGCTAGAGATAGCTGAGGGCTACGTAGCTGACAGATTTAACCGAGCATTGATAAACCCGCCCTTATTAACTGCCAGTTTGCATTAGCTGGCAGTCAAACTTTCGGCTATCCTAGCTGCCACTATCAAGTTGATGTTAACCATAGAACATACAGTTAAATACGAGAAAGTGGTGTTCCGTTATTCTAACTGACAACTGTGTCATGATTTTTTCATGTTCGCTTACATTTTGCAACAAAAATTATTTCAACTTTAAATTTGATTCTGTTATTATCGTTTGGGGTGAAATCGAGAAGCTTATTTGATTCTTCTATAGTATTTTAATAGCATCTAGGTTCTGTTTGTATTCTATTTCATTGTTATTGTCAATGTATCTTGAGGGACTTGACGACCTTTTCGATGAAGATCTTGGAGATTGGCGAGATATTGGAATTTGTAGAGTACGAAAGACGACCATATACTGTTGAAGAACGGATGAATCCCTTTGAAGAGCTCGATGATGTCGAGTTTATTACTCGGTTTCGATTATCTAAGCCCAGTGTTCTCATGATACTACAACAAATTCCAGCTATTCTCGCCAATTCACAGCATCCGTCTTTTTGCATTCTATTATACTTTTATGGTGAACGGCTACTTTTATAAGTACCTAATTGTCGCTCTGACTCCGTGAAATTGGGATATCTTTTTTGTTTTGTGGACATGCTCAAATGCAAACAACTCAACAAAGCACAACATAGACGAAATAAAAATAATAGTACCACAATTTTGACACTGACAAGTGAAATTTTCCACGATGTTGTCAGAGTAAGCTCACGGTAAAATAGAAAAATAATAACTTTCACCTCTATATTCTTGATTCACTGTGTTATATATGTTATATGCGAATAAAATTAATAATATGTATATTTCATGTAACGGGTGGTCCTCCTTACACCAAATTTAAATGAGAAATTTACACTCTGACAACTAACATTACACTCACTTTCATAACCCGAACAAAGTTATCAAATGCTCAATTACACTAAGCCTCCAGTTAGCTAGCTGTCAGTTATGTGGTGCATTGATAAACGCTTTCTATTGTAACCGAGACTTTGACTGGCGGCTGGAGATAGCTGAGGGCTACGTAGCTGACAGATTTAACCGGGTATTGATAAACCCGCCCTGAATTAATCTGATGAATCAGTAATCAAAAGTATAAAGTTTTCTTGTAAATAAATGTCAATTTGCAAGGACAGTACCCATAAAACAGGGTGGACAGCTTGAAAGTTGTATTGTGAAGGCCTAGCATATCGACGAGGAGCCATCTCTACAGAATTCAAAAATTAGCTTGTCGCTGGAACGAAGAAAAACATTTCCAAGGGCGGCCATGGAAGTGGCCTATGGCAGTGGAAAGTGTTGCAGAAGTAACAAGATACAGACTGAGTAGAGGGCCATAAAACCTCAAGCATCGTTCAAGCGGATTATCATCACGTAGAATAGACAAGCAAGTGTCAAAGTTTCTGTGTAAGCAATTATAAAATGATATAGGAATACTCAATGTATTGGACAAACAAGCTAAGAGCATATTAATGCCATGTCAGAATAAACTGCACAAAGAGTTTGGACAGGTGCCCTAACAGAGCACTGTAGCCTGAATGAGCACCTCAAAAAGCTCAAACTAGTGGAACAAAAAGAATGAAGATTTTGTGGAATTCACATAGGTACTTACGGAATGTATAGCACTACAGAAGGCTATGGCACAACACCTAAGTAGGTTTATATTCTATTCTAAATAGGTTATCCTCCTGGATCGATGACTGTAGAATATTGCCTGAATCCCAATCCGGCTTTCGAGAAGGTCGTGGCTGTATTGATAGTATTTACACTTTGAGTTCTGTGATTCAGCTACATATCAGACATCAGAAACGCAAGCTATTTTTGTTGATTTTAAGAGAGCATTCGACTCAACAGACCATAAGCTATTATGGACTAAATTATTTAAGCTTGGAATATCAGCAAAAATACTTCGGGTTATAATAACATTATACTCTCAAGCAACAATTCAAATAAAAGCCTCAGATGGATTTACTAGAAAATACAATGTAACAATGGGTGTTCTACAGGGTGAACCGTTAAGTCCACTTTTATTTTCTTTATTCATTGCTGATATTGAATCATTTTTCTACGATAGTGGAGCTCGGGGTGTAAATATTGATCATGTGAACGAGATTCTAGCATTACTACATGCAGATGATATTGTTATTCTTGCACATTCTGAAATTGATGTTGTTAGAAAATTGAAAATATTGGAGAAGTATGCAGCAGAAAATAATCTAACAATTAATATACAAAAGACCAAAATTATGCAATTTTCAAAAGGGGGCTTTCGAAAATCTAAATTTAAATTCCACTACAACAATCAACCCATTGAAGTTGTGAATAAATATAATTACCTAGGTGTAACAATGTCATCTTCTGGTGTATTTCATGAAATGTCAGTAGTTACTGCAAATAAAGGAAAGCAAGCCGTTGGAACTATATTGCCAATTTTGGTTAAAGCGAAGACGGACTGCTGGTATCCAAGAATTAAGTTGTTTGAGACGATGGCTCTGAGTGTTATGTTCAACGCAGTACCTGTTTGGGGTCTCAGGTATTTGGATGTACTAGAGAGAGTCCACGTACAGTTTATCAAAAGAGTTCTCCTTGTTTCTATCAATACACCTGACCCCATAGTACGTTTAGAGGTGGGAAGAGTAAGACTTGAATATACAATCTTCAAATTATCTCTCAATTGGCTGCTAAAGATTCTGGCTATGGATGATACTAGATATCCTGTTCTTTGCTTTAGACAACAAATTCGTACATCCGGTTGTACTGATGCCAAGTTTAACTGGGCGGTACAAATGGAACAGTTTTTTAATAAAATAAATCAGTTGGAAATGTGGAACAACTTGAGCTATCATACATTAATTAGGAATAGAAAAAAATTACTTGAGATGTATTATACACAATTGTATGAATCGGACTTATCCCTGGTTTCTAAGTATTCATTTTTATATCTGTATAGTTTGTTCACTGTTTCCAGAAATCCAAGTTTGTATTTACTCGTAAGATTGCCCATTCAAATCACCCGCACACTAGCTCAGCTGCGTACGGCAAATGCATTCAGAATCAAGTTCACCTTAAATGGAACTACTTGTTATAAAGATCCCGATATTGAATGCTCCGCATGTAATCGGAATGAAAAGGAAACATTACAGCATCTTCTTTTTGATTGTCCAATATACGTCGTTATGAAACAAAATATTTCTTGTTTGCAGAGTTTGGGAGTATTAATCAAAACTCTACAAAATATCACACTTGTTGAAGCCAGGCAAATTTGTGAATATGTGTGGAATATTATAAGATTAAGGTCATTTATTATCAATGAGTAATTATCTGTTAAGATGTCTTGTTATGTTATATATTATTCTTTTTAAATTGTTTGTTAGTGTAGGTATAACGTATTATGCAATTTGTACTCATACACCCTTGCTGTAAACTTATGTTTTTGAAGCAATAAATTATTATTATTATTATTATTAAGTGAGTAGGTAGTTTTTATATTTATTATAAACAAAATGTCTGATTTTCCACTGGCCCCTCTCAATCATTCAAATGAATTATAGCAAAGAAATTCTAATTAGGTGAACTATAAAAATGTTTATTATAGCAATAAACAGCCATGTCTGCTTTTTCATTGACCCTTATTAATTATTGAAAAAAATTACAGCAAAAATGGGTTCATGTTTCAATTAGAGAGACAAATTAAAAATATTCTATAAAAATATAAATGAATTTATTATTATAAATTTAATGTAAATGTCTACATATTCATTAATTCATGGCAACTGAAGTTCATTTTCCATGTTTCTCTTCCATTCCTCCTCAGAACAAAAAGAAAATAAATAGTTTACAAAAATATCAATTTTTTATAAATCTAAAAAGGTGTAGTCATTTTTCTACTCACTGAACAGTTTTAGCGAACGCTTCTATAAGAAAATTGTTTGGATCTTTGTGGGCAGTTACATCATACTTAATTTTAGTTACATAATCAGAACTGTAAATGGAATAAAGAAATTAGATGTTCCTTCTAAATAGGTGTTGTCATTTTTCTACCCACTGAATTGTTTTAGCTAACCCTTCTATATGAAAATTATTTGGATCTGCGTGGGCAGTTACATCAGACTTCATTTCAATTACGTAATCAGTACTGTCTATGGAATAAAATAATTAGATGTTTCTTTTAAATAGGTGTTAAATAATGAAAAATATTTATTTTATTCTCTGGTTATAAACAGCGCCTGAAACCCAAGAAATCATAATTTTGTATCATCATACTTGTGGGTATATCTCTTTTACTAATTGCTGCATCACTACTTCAACTCTTAGATAATGGACTCAGAGCAAGTGAACCCTAAAAAATCTCTATTTTATTATCTGGTTATAAACAGCGCCTGAAACCCAAGAAATCAAATTTTTGTACCATCATACTTGTAGGTATATCTCTTTTACTAATTGCTGCATAACTACTTCAACTCTTAGATAATAGACTCAGAGCAGGCATCTCTAGTCCAGTAACTGAACACCTGAAAACATCGAAAGCTCCTGAAAAGTCGCTGAAGACTTCACTCTGGGCTCAATTCGTAGGTCACGACAGGTGTTTTAAAACGAGGAAAAACTTAACGCGATTGAGTTTACGGAAGGGGGGGAATGGCCCCCTACACTCTGGAAAACGGGTTTCTTGCTAATATCTGGCTCAATATGTGAATTAAAGAATTTTTCTTCGGGTAAAAAATGAAGATCGTCTTATTATCTACAAAAATGATCCCCATCAGTTTTTTCGAAATCTCGATAGTTATCGAGATAATGAGACCTAAAAGTCTCCTCATTTCAGCTGCTGCTCTGCCTGTGGGAATGGGGCCATTTTCGATAATTTTTTTATTTTAGTTTTAAAAAGTTCCCTACTCGAAAAGACAATTGCCAAAAAATCACAATTTTATCCGACCGATTTCACCCTTAAATTCAGTGTTAAATATGGCCAAATTTGAAACGAAGCGTGTCCAAGCTGTGACGTCAAACCAGCCTACTGGCGACGAGCACGGCAGTAGCTTCATATTAGCCGAGTACACTTGACGTGTGACTGTTGGTTTAATTCGGTATTTTCGGCGAATTTTGCATGTTAGTTGACGTTTATGTTTGCTTTTTATCAACAGTAAAAACACAAGAGCTTTTTTTTTATCGGAAGGTGGAGCGATTTTATCTGATGTCAATTTTTCGAGCAAATTTAGTGATTTGGGATGTAATTTGTAGGTACCTAGTACTCAGTGGCGTAACTATACCATCTGGGGCCTCTGGCAAATTCTTTTGATGAGGCCCTAGCAGTAAAAATCGTCACGTTGTACTCAATTCAATTTAAATAAACTTCGAGATTTTCAGTGTACTCAATTAGTGTGGATGTCCCAATAATGACCATAGGCCTCCTCTCTTAGGTGAGAGGGAATGATCTGTAGTCCCCACGCTACTCCAATGCATATTGGAGACTTCACATTCATTCATAAAACATAATATCTCAATGCATTCATCATCTATTCGCTAGCTTTTCGGTGAAGGAACAACATCTTGAGGAAACCTACTCACATTTACAATGAAATAAAATTAACAATTTCATTTCAATAAGATATTTATCAAGAAAAATCTTTTATTCGAGCTTTCTGTTCCGCAAAAGTGTTTCATCATCAAAGTTTAGAGATCGGGCCATAGAATTTTTTCAATAGACGGAATAGCCAAGTTACATAATCTGTCTTGTCTCATATAGTTTCTTAAATAGGTTTTCATCAATTTCAGTTTTGAAAATGATTGTTCAGCACTAGCTGTAGTCACAGGGATTGTTAGAAATAACATTAATGCAGTGCATACTTCAGGAAAGATGCAGGACATGATTGATTTTTTATTATTAATAAATCAGCAAGGTCTCTAATACACGAAGATTTTTCTATTTTGTCTCTGGCAAATGATTTTTATATATCTCAACAAAAACTTTTAAAGTGGAAGGCTGCAAAACACTGAAATTTAAAAAAATTTCATTCATCGGGAGGAAGCGCGATTTCAGTTGGCTTATAATGATGTCCAGTACTCGATAAAATATGAACAAACTTTCCGGATCTTGGAGACGCTCATCTTCGCAAATCTTATCAAAATGGCGTTTGACCTTCCTCTGACGAGTTTTAGAAAATTCAGGGGTGATGGACCATTCTTTTGCTACACTATTTGCTTCCATTTTAAAATTTTTAAATTCATGTCGATACCTTTCCAATTCTTCTAGACACATTTTTAAACGTTTTCAGGAATTTGAAAGATCGGTGGCTTTAGATTGGAGTGCTTTAGAGGGTGCATCGATAGTAAGTAGGATCTTGCTATGGAAAAAACCAATAACATAATAAAATTGTAGTTTTCGATTTTCTTTTTGAGTGAAACAGCTTCATTTCTTCCATCTGATTTTCAATTTCACAGAATTGTTTTTATCTAGCGCTTTTTGGACTTCAACCAACCGAACTTTTAAAGCAAAAACAGCATCATAACGTCCTTACCATCTAGTAGGGTTTAATGTTATTGAAGTTGAAGACTCACTTTTTTTATTAGATATAAAATTTGATGAAATATTCCATCTTGTGATACTATGCCCAAAAAATCATAAATTTGTTGAAAAAAAATTTGCATATCAATAACATCTCTCACTACATCATATACGGCACTGTTTGGCGTGTACATCTCTAAAAATGGATCAACATCTTTTTGTTTAGGTTGGTTGACTGTTTTTGTATGTTATTTTTGATATTTTATTGTATGAGAAATGTTGAATTACTAATATTTTCTCACGTGCAAAGGTTTTTTTTATTCTCCTACCATAATTCCCCATATTATCATTTCAATACAATATTTGCAGCTGAATGTTATTTCTTAGTCTTTGAAGACTTGACTTGAGAGACTAAAAAACAAATATTGAAGTGTAAAATCATTCAATTGCAAATATTGTACAATATTACGCATATGCTAAAAGCTTAAAAATTAAAAAAGGAGTCTTGAGTAATGGTTCATACCAGTTGCCAAGGTAGGCGCTAGTGGTAACTTTGTCCCACAGAACGCTACTCTCTAATTTATTTCTCTATGGTGCTATTAACCGAAACTAGTTGCTAGACTCCATTTCACATGATAAGGAGCCACGTGAAGCTTGCCAACTGACTTGCGCAGAAATCAAAATCGGTCTTGTTTATCTAGTCGCCTCGTAATGACCGTTTCATTCCATTGGCGTTACAAACGATGTTTCATGCCGAAAGCTATTTTATTATTGATATTTGAGGATTTATTTGAAGCAATCATCTAATGTCTTATTTTTTATTTTTGAATATTTCAAGGCGTTTAACCAATTTCTCTATGAGTGTTCTGTGTTTTATTTGATGTAAAACCATGCCTCTTGAAAAAATTTTTGGTGTTAGAGGAAAACTCATCCACAGTCAAGGCCGGCAGATTCTGAATTTGTGAAAACGTTACGCTACTGATTTGATGTCGAATGTCAATTTCACAATATGGCGCTGGTTTTGACAACAAGTTCGCACATACGACTGCAACTTCAAGGGGGCTCGCCTTACGTGAAACGGAATCTACCCTTACAAGTTATTATACGGTTTGACTTTGTGTTTCCTTGGAAACCTTCATAAAGTTCAATTAATTTTCCAGTTATTATGAGTGCAGCGAGCTTTGAGGATTGACCTTATCAATCACTCCACGCCCGTATCGATAATGACGAGAATAAATTTGAAGGGAAATTTATCAACTGAAAAATTGTTTACGCGGTTTCCAGCTTTGCACTCGAAACTTCATATTCGTCGTTAAGTTTTACTTTGAAATTTTTCCCGTTATCCGTAGCGGTCTAGAGTACTTCAACATTTCGTTCAACCAAAGCTGTTACGTTTCGTAATTTGAAATTTTTTTCGTTCAATTTTCATTTCTGACTAAGAATAAGTTTAATAATGATTAGTCGACAGAATTTCGGTGAAAAAATTGTACCATATTTTCCATAGCCTTCCATTTCTCCCAATCCTGAACAATTCAATTTATCACTTTGTCATGCTTCAAAATCACAAATATATATCTATTTGGTTCAAAAACATATAAAAAAAGAGTAAAAAAATTTCAAGTTAAACGGCTTTATCGAGAATGAAGATAATAATTATGTGGATCATGTTAATTTTTTGGCTGCTCAATAAATCTAGAAATAAGAAAATAGTCTTAGGACAGAGGACTTTAACGCACATTATATTCATTTAAAGAAACATACTGTAACGCGTTTTACCTCGTACACGTGGCTCCTGCCACACGAACACG
>CAJUYG010000809.1:0-11999 GCA_910591675.1 Galerucella calmariensis
GACGCTCGAATGCTTATCTCTGAATCATTGAATGTAGCTGAAGAGAATAGAGAACAAGCAGGTCTAGATTTAAAAGCACTGTATACTTCTTCATCTTTCGCAGAGGACAAGGAAGCTTTTATTCGGGTGAGTGATTGATTAATTATTACTTAAATGATATTAACTGCATCTAGGCGCTTATGGTGGTTGTAATTCTAAATACTCGGCATCTTCTAGGGGACGCCTCAAATATTCACCGGTAGTCGAAGTTGGAGTTTTCATGCTTGCGGTTACCCAACTAACAATTTGAGTTTTATAATGGCTTTTAGAACGCTTACAGAACGTATTTTATAAAACAGCCACTGTTTTATAAACACTTACTCACAATGTTCCTACGGCTTTTATAAGCATGGAATTTGCGCAGATTATAGAACGAAGTTCTTGAAATATTTATAAATGTCTAATAAGAATTAGAAAAAAACATTCATAAAGCTGTTTTATAACAGCTCTGTTACTAGGATGAAATGGAACAATCAATCTACTAAATGGAAAGAATGATTCAAAAAAATGTTGCCCATGGAGCAGCTGCATTAAATTTACTGCTAGTTATATTGTGGGTGGTCCAATAAGCCGATCTCTCGGCTATATATCAGAAACTATTCATGTTATAACGTTAGGAGAAAAAATTCCTCAGGAAAAGTGGACAAAAGAAATTGCTGGAAATTAATTTCAAGTTTTTAGGTTATCCGCTAGGGGGCGTAACCTGTAAAGAAAAATTTAAAAACCAGTTTTTTGTGAAATATGCCCAATTATACCCAGTGTTAAATAAGTAAACTAAAAAAGGCCTAAATTTCGCACAAATTTGTTCTAGCACTTTTTATTCTATTTTTCCAAATAAAGGGTGGGGGAAAGTGGGAAAGTGTTGGTGAATAAATACCTATAACTTTGGTTTGAATCAACCGATTTTAACGAGATTAGTGTCAATAGAAAGAGTGTAGATGAATTGATTACATCTACTATCAAACAATGGCATTTAGTTTTAATTGTCATAGATAGAGGGTACTTTCCAATGAAAAAAATTAAAATTTGTTTTCCTCAAGAATGTTTAATGGAAACACCTAATTATTGTGAATTATAATGGAACTGAATTAAATTCTCAACAAAATGGCGCAAACCGCATGTTGATAGCTATTGTCGAAATCAAGATATAAATAAAAACGCATAAACATAAGTAAGTATTGTAAGTATTGACTCACTCTGTATTATGACTTAAAATTGAATATGTAAAAGAAAGATCATACATAAATTTCGATCATTAAGACTTAATGTCCAATTAAATGCTGCTTCAATCTCAGGTTACTGCAATTGTTAAATCTGCTAGAAGAACAACCGCGTATCATGTCAAAAAATTTGTGGGAGGCGAGGCTAAGCTTTATATTGCGGGTGCATGCATGCATAATAATAATTATTGGTCTGAAGAAAATCCGCACTGGGTAGAGGAAGTGCAGCTTCAAGGTAGATGGAGTCCTAATGTTTGGTGTGGTATAGTTGACGGAAAGATCGCAGGTTCATATTTCTTGAAACTTCAAATGACGATACATATTTGGATTTTCTGGATAATTGGTTGTCTGTTTTATTGAAAGATATTCTCTTACAAACATGAGGTAAGATATTACAGCATGACGAGTGTCCTGCGCACTTTTCCTGACGAGTTAGAGATTATTTGAATGTAAGCTATCAAAATGAATGGATTGGAAGGGTAAGTATATTTTCAGGGCCAGCTAGATCTCCAGACTTAACATGTCTGGACTTTTATCTGTGACCAAACTCACCAACCACGCGAGACGACATGCAACAGCGCATTAAAAACGCTATAAATAGTATATCAGCAGCTGAAATTTAAGCAACAGATAATATGTCAAAGCGTGCTAGATTACATATTTGTGTGGAACACAATGAAAAACAATTTGAACATTTAATTGGAGATCAAGTCTTGATGACCAAGATATCTGTATGATCTTTATTTCCCATATTTAATTTTAAGTTATAATACAGGGTGTCAATACTATACTCACTAATGTTTATGCGTTTTTATTTATATATCGAGTTCGACAAAAGCTATCAATATGCGGTTTGCGCCGTTTTGTTGAGAATTTAATCCAGTTCCATTATAATTTACAATAATTAGGTGTTTCCGTTAAACATTCTTAAGGAAAACAAATTTTAATATTTTTCATTCGAAAGTACCCTCTACCTATGACAATTAAAACTAAATGCCATTGTTTTATAGTAGATATAATTAATTTATTCACACTCTTTCCATTGACACTAACTTGGTTAGAATCGGTTGATTCAAACCAAAGTCATAGGTATTTATCCACAGACACTTTCCCACTTTCCTCCACCCTTTTTTTGGAAAAATAGAATAAAAAGTACTTGAACAAATTTGTGTGAAATTTAGGCTTCTTTTCTGTTTACCTATTTTTCACTGGGTATAATTGGGCATATTTCACAAAAAACTGGTTTTTAAATTTTTCTTCACAGGTTACGCCCCCTAGCGGATAGCCTAGAAACTTGAAAGTGATTTCCAACAATTTCTCTTGTCCACTTTTCCTAAGTAATCTTTTTTCCTAAAGTTATAACATGAATAGTTTCTGATATATAGCCGAGAGATCGGCTTATTGGACTAACCGGTACAATTCTAATAAAATTTCAACGTGCTTCTCGAATTACGATATAATTTAATATATGAACCGTCGCTTTAAAGCTTCTCTTATACGAATCAAAATTCTCCGAAACAGGACAATTGTGGTCCGTATGTAGCTTTCATAAAAATCAAACAGGATTTGTTTAAGCAGAGGTGTACTTGGTTTTAAAAGTAAATCACATATGTTTTACCTAGTTTTTTAGTATAATGTTTCAATAAAAGGCAATTATTTCATTTTTACTACGATTGCCTAAGCCTAAGAGCTTAGGATTTTGGTTTCTTGTGAAGAGTATATTAGTAAATTATATACCCTGATAATATTGTCACTTTTTCCCCACTCTTATTGTGTTTCTATTACATATGTTCCGCTCAAGTTCTTCCAAGTCCGGTTCAACAAACTTTGTCTTCTTTTGGAACAAAACTGAGTTTGTAAAGATCGATTCTCACTTAGTTAGCCTTTTTCAAGAAGAAATTTCATTAGGTTTTGAGGCAAAATGTCTCGACTTGAAGAATATCGTTTGAAATAATAAAGCAAAACTATATTCATTTTTCCTTTGTTGCTTTTACTTTTTCTTCATTTTTATACCAAAAAACTGCTTCCGGTTTCAACCAACCATTTATTTACCGGTTAAACTCAACATGATAATAAGTGAAATGGAAGAAAAAGGAAGTTTACAATATAGTAAATTACCTAAAAAAACTACTTAAAATTATACTAATTCAAAAACAAAATATGGTAAAAATGGTCAAACTTTGAAATAAATTTTGATAGAACCTGTGGTATACAAAATAATATATAAAGTAAGTCCAGTCCTGTGTGCACTCACCATAATGCCAAATATTTGTTGGACGTGACGCGTAATCTATAGATGGCTCTGTGGTACTGATATATTTATCGGCCAGTTGACGGACTTTAACACAGCAGATTTTCATTTTTGTTTTATAGAATTTTTTATGATGATCTTATAAAACCAACGGCTCCCATAGCTGATTTATTATTGGTCTACACAAAGCAAGTATTCCTAACCTGAAATAGTTGGTGATTTGTAACTTTTATTATTGTTATAAAATGAAAATAAGTATATTTGACGAGATTCACGTATCGCTCAGTTCTTTTTATTTTCTTCCATTTTGTTTGTATGCGTAAACCAAAAATATCATCAGTTTTGAAGCAAAGTATTATTTATTATTATTATTATTTATTATTACTTAAGTATTTTATAAACGTTTATGAAATATCTTCATCGGCTATTATATAATTATTTCACAATTACACTGTAAAACCGTTTTCTAAACAATTTTACTAATAGAACAACAAATTTTTCACGAATTAAGTAATACCTCATAAAGCCTAAAAGTGTTTACGAAGCGTCAATAAAACAATTCTAAAATATATAAGTTCGCTAACGATGTCGAATTGCTAGTTGGGTACCCACCCTTCTGTATCTGTAGAGTAGGGAGGGTGAGTGTAGGCTCACAACACTTAGGCCACATGTGACCCATTGCACATCCTCCCAAGGAGTTGTCCCCCTAGGTCATCGTCCATCCTGTCCTTCTCAGGAAGGTGGACAGGTCACTAGGAGACATCACCTTTATATCGGCAGGTGTAGGCCAAGACTCATCGAACAAACACTCTCTTATCGATGATAACTCCGGACACTCGCATGAAACATACCTGACAGTTTCATCTTGCTGTTCACATATCCTGCATAGAGGTGTTTGTCCACTAGCCCCATAGTATGGAGGTGTTTCCTCAGTTGACAGTGGCCGCCAGTCAGGAATCCTACTGTTAAACGTAGTTTTTTCCCGGTCATCGCCAATATTTCTTCGGCGCCAGCTTCCCAGGGTCGCCCAGGAGGATCCTAGCAAGACTGCATCCTTGGATTCCATGCCATCTCTTAAGGGATTGAGCATGGGTGTTACGTTTGGCTAGTTCCCCAAATTGTCGAAGTCGTTGGGCCGTAGGTGTCACTGAGTTCTAAAATTTTTAGTCCAGCCGCTTTCCTGGCTTAAGAATCGGCAATGCGATTACCTTTATTCGTGTCGTGTCCTTTAACCCACCTCAGGATAATATTGTTATCTGCCGAGGCGTCAGCTAAATCTTGGTGGCACTCTTGTACTAGCCTCGATATAACACGTTGTCTGTTCAAGGCTAATAGGGCTCGACTACTATCAGTGCAGATTGTTATGTTTTTGCCAGAAATTCCTTTTCTGGTTAGTTCTTTTGCGGCAATTGAGATACCAGCCAGTTATGTTTGAACCACGCAGGTATTGTTTCCCATTCCCCACTTAATCCTTATGCTCAGTGCTCTGGAGTTGACTCCACATCCTGAGCCCTCTTTCATTTTTGAGCCATCTGTATATATGCGTATTGCATTTGCAGCATCTGACTCTGTTTTCTGCTTTATTTGTATTTTGTATGGTTGTACCTACCCTTATGCTACTTCATTTCCAAATAACCCAGCTATTTGTTATATTTAGAAAGAGACAAAACGTAACAATATTTTATTAAAATCCAAAGCAAGTACATAACTTCATAATGATTTATATTAAATATATTTTCAAAAAAAAAATCTCAATAGATATCACTAAACCATTAGCACGAAAAATTATCTGATAGCAGAGACGTCCATGACACCTGTGAATAGCTTCTACCAGACAATAGAGAGATCCAATTATGTTAGGTGATGAAACTAAACAAGTATTTTATCAATTAACAACGTGAACAGATCTCAATCACTACTGTACGTTGTACGTACTAATCATTCAATTACAACACACGACCTACTTCAATGATTTAAAATAAACATTATTATGTAGCAAAAATCTTTAATTCAAAAAGTCGAAAAACATAAATACTCCAAAAGTCAAGCCGCAGGACTGTAAGTAGCGTTTAACTCATTATCTATCTAAAGCAGGGTCCACACTATGCCGCGGTAGGCCGGGCGGGTTGAACCGGGTGGGCTAAGCCGGGCGGGTACGTTCGTGCCGGCACGACGTCCACACCGAAAACGAAGTCGACCGGGTTATTTCTACCTACATTATTTAGTTTCAACACCAAGACTGGTGACTTCGTTGAAGAGTACTTTTTAAAAGTTTTTTTAAAGTGTCCTGAGTGTTTTCAAAATGATTACCGACTATAACGTCGCTATGTCAGCCATAGCTGTTGTGATACTCGCTTTAAATCAGCCCCCAAAAAGACGTCAAAGAAGATTTTGGATTCGCCTGAGTCGAAAATAAAATAATTCGTCTAGTTCGGTCGGAGGTTTAATTGTAACTGAAGCCGCTCGGCACATCCCCACTTTATATTTTTGTTCGGCTCGGCTTCCTTTGATCTGTACCTACTTTCGCGGGTTGGGATCGGCACGGCCCGGGCCGGCATTTTCTAACCCGGCAAAGCCGCCCGGGGCGTCTACATCAACGCGGCTTAGGCCGCCCGGGTCAGCCCGCCCGGCCTACTCCGGCATGGTGTGGACCCTGCTTAATGTCTTCCTTATTTAATAACCATGTCGTAAGCTTCTTTAGACTTTTTTTGGCAACAGATTTACAGTTGCTTTCTTTGCTTTTTCAATAATTTCGTCAGGAATTCCAAAATTTTCGTTCATTTTGACTTTGACACATATAAAATTTATTGTGATATTATGACATTTACGTTTGTCAGCATTCACCCATTAATTCAAACCGGATTTCTTAAAACACTGATTTGTATTGAGATTGGATTGCAATAACGAACTAGTATGACATAAAAGTTTGTATGTACCGCAGGCATAAACAGATGTGTATACCCTCGGGCGACTTACAAACCCTCTGGCACATCTATTTATACCCTTGGTACATAAATAACTATTATTTAGAGAAAAATTTATGCGCTATGATTTTTTATAATTTTCGAGCTATCTTATCAAGGATACCTTGCCAAGTTTGCTCCTGTTTTTGGTATTGAAGAACCGTACCATTTGACTATTTCTAATCAGTATGGATAATTTAAACGTGGACAGATTGATCTTAGCGACGATCCAAGAACAGGTCCACCAGCAACGTCAAGGAAAACGTCGGTGCAGAGTTAATGTATTTCTCGTTGTGGAGAATACTTCGAAAAACAACTAGGTCGGCAGTTATACTCGAGAAAAATTTATATGATATTAAGGATACTTCAGTTCCAGATTGTATTTTTTTCTTTTCTTTTTCAGTACACCAGCGATTCAGTATTTGTTCGATCAATAGTAAAACAAGCTGAAGGAGCTTCTCAATATGTTCCTGTATATTTATATGAATGGTCGTGGAATGAGAATCCCGAAAAATATTCAGGTAATACCGTGTTGGAAATAGAACGGCTGTCGACCATATCTTAGGATCGTATAGTTGTAGTAGAGCTTTGAAAAAAAAATTATGAAAAAAACTAGCCAGGGAAAAAAAACCTGGGAATTACTTACAGACTTGTAGATCCACCGTAATTGGATGGAAAAAATTGTGGAAACAAAGAGTACGGATAATAGTATATTATATACCAAGATGCCCAAGGTGGTGAAGACTATTATCATTGATCGAGCACCAAAATAAGGGGCGAGGATTATGAATGTCTTCGCCACCATGGTGTATAAACAACTTTTTCCACTACTAGCCAAATTAAAGACAAAAATTAAAAATAATTCACTGACTGACAAGTACACTGTCAGTTTTCGATATATTATTAACGTACTCCTCATGTCATCTGTCAATTACGGTAGACCGCGGATTTTAAACTTTTGGCATTAGATAACTTCAAGCAGCAAATGTTAAAGACAATCTTCTGAATTCTCAAAATATTTTAATTTGTCCATTATAGAACTTTGTTAATGAAAAAATAATCAACCAATAATAAAGAAATTCAGCTTCTCAGTTGGCTAGGAAAAGTAATAATTGTCAACTTCACAGCTGTAAAGCTGTATAGAGAGTTTTCGAAGCCGCTTAAAAAACACTCCGATTAACGCTATTTGACAACTTTGACATACGGTATGTCACTTAGCGTATACCGCTCCCGTACACCACCGGTATCTTACGAACGGTAGACATAGCGGTTGCATTAAGGAAAAGGCCACGGAAAGACCAAAAATCTAACCTCAATTCAATGAGTGATGTCTTTATTCTGTATGTTGTCTCTGGTATCTGTTTTTTCACTAAAATTTCAACAATCAACTTTGCGAATTATTAATAATTATCATGCTATCAATTTGTCTTGAACAATCTGAAAAAAAAGTAGGATTCGGTTCTCTGAGGAAGACAATCAGATTTTGCTATTTGAAATTTTGGCAAACAACCCTTATGCAGATCTCTCGAAATGGGTCATAATTCACTCAAATTTCTGCAAATTTACTGGGAAACATTTTTTTAATTTTGAAACGCCTTTTGCGAGCAGCAACAAATCAAATAATATTGTAACAAACAAAAACTTGTGTTACCGTTACCATTGGGACGTAGGAGGTTAACTGTCAAAATAGTCGTGCGGTTCGAATTATATTAACCGCTACTGGCTCAGTGTACGTACGTTTTCGAAAACTCTCTATATTATTGGAGATTTTATTTTGGATTCGAATTTAAAATGACATGCATGGGAGTAACATTGTTCTAGTTATTGTTTTATAATTATAGGTATTCCGCACAGTCTAGATCTCGCATACTTGTGGGATTCTCCTGTCCCTTTCCCGGATATTCCAACTAATGAAAAATTTCGAACAGCTGTAATCAAATTGTGGAGCAACTTCATCAAAACACAGTAAGCGCTCATTTTGTTATAATACTTATTACACGAGGCGTGATTTTGAGGTTGGTACCGTTTTTAAATTATGAGGTTTAGCGCTTGCGCGCCGGATAGCTTCATTTGTTGGGAAGCTACAAACGCCATTACAGAACCATCCAAGTCTATATCACTCACCAATTGAGAAACACGCCGAAAAAATTCCTATTGTCTCAAGAAGTGTTTTTTATGAAATTGACCGAACGTTTGAAGTATGGAAAATTGTGTTCACGCTGGGTGCCAAAAATGTTGACTTAGGCGCACAAAACCAAACGAATGCCACTTTTCTCGAGCGATACAGTAGCGAAAGCTAGTTCCATGATACGATAGCCGCCTCAATATTAATGGGAATTATGTTAAAAAGTAAAGTATGGTCGTTCAAGAGAAGAGATTATTTTTGGAAAATACCTACTTGTCGTTTTCTTATTTCAAAACGGTACTGACTTTGAAAACACTCATCGTAATACAGTGAAATATCATTTTGGAGAAATCATATGCACACATGGAAAGAAGTTAGGGATGTTGGAAAAAGCTACATTTATTTTGCAACAAACTGTATAATTGAGAACGTACCCATATGGTACGGCACTGTCTATTTTCATGCATTATACAACATGATATTCATCGAATTTTTTGTTGAGAGCTCGGGTGAGAGGTTTGTCCTGCGTATTTTGTTAAACTTTGTTAAACTGTCATTGGAGAAAACGGTGAAAGTTGGCTTTGTGTATATAGAATGACGCTTATAAAGTTAGCTTTTGTATCACTTGTCAAGTTATATAAGTTGTCAGGCATGCCACGTTTGAAAAAAGAGTATTGAAATTGGACCAGCCTTTGTATATAAGTACAAATTAAAATTATTCAAACATGATTTATTATTCATAGATAATTTAACTTACCATTTGTTACAGAAACCCTACTCCAGAAATTGATGAAGATATTCAAAATGTCATTTGGCCTCAAGTAAAACCCAATCATGTGAAATATTTGAATTTGAACAGAACATTTGAGATTCTAGAAAATCCAAGAAAATATTATGAAATGAGGAATATCTTAGACAAAGTCATACAACCACCTTTTAATGTCTATTGAATAAAATCGAAGGGTTTCCGTTTCCGCAATTTTTTCACGTACCTGATCTTACTTTGAGAATTAATATGTTGTTTGTTTTTTTCAAAAAAATTATGTAATGGAATACCTTTTATCCAAATCCACTATAGTGTATTATATTTAGTAGGTACTTCAGCATATTTAACAATACTGAATTGTGTGATTTAAATCTAAATCGGAATTGATGAAATTAATGAATTTGCTCAAATAAACGGTAATACAAATGAAATTTTTCCTTTTATTTCAATCTGCACCTACATAATGTTTCACAAAACAGCCACGAAACTGAAAAACAGTTTTTGATCTTTTTGCTTTTGTGTATATCAATAGATATTTTTTCGACGACCACTTTATGTACTAATTACTGATTGAGAAATCCTCAAACACTGTCCGCTGTGGTCCTATGATACGCTACGATGCGAGAACGGCTGTGACAATAGAGAGATTTTAAGCCACATAAATTTTGACATACGTTACACGCTAAACGTTAAACTGAGCAAGCGCAGTCTTTCTAAAATAGCGGATGACATTTTTAATTATTTTAGTTTTTGAAGCCATAACCTGTGAACGACGATACACGTTAAACGTTATTTTGTTTGGTGTAACTAACTTTAAATTTTCTGTTTATTTATTTGATTTGTATACATTAATCCATGGCATTAATTATGGATAATACAAAAAATATAATTAGACGTCGAAATGATTAAGGTCTAATAGAAGAACTTAATAAGGGGCGCTATTCTTCACGAAATTTTCAGCATACATTAGGCAAAATTAACGTTAAAAATCGGCGTTGACAAGTTAAAATATTCAAAGATGTATATAGTATATTTTGAGACCCAAAATATAATAAAGTATTGAAATATGTTATTTAAAATTTTTTTGTGCATAGTTTTAATACATTTCTAATAGTTTTTCGTATTTTTTTATTCAACGAAATAAACATAATAAACTTGACAATTATGTCAAAACCTTACCGCTTAATAAGGTTTCATTTATTTCGACGTAAATAACGGAGTACGTACGCTTATTGAGGTGATCGGTTATTTTTTCACTATTGCGTATGAGCAGAATAGCCGATAACGTATAACGTTGATCAAATAAGTGGCTTGAAATCTCTCTATTAGCTGCCATTTGCTATCCGCTGGATTTTGCCGTGGTGTGAATATGGTGTGTATATTAGTGGTGTTTGCCCAGCGGATGAAAAAAGCATGCGGACGAAAAGTGTCTGAGGACGAAAAATAGTCGATTTTTTATTCCGAAATTAGTAACTTTTTGTTGAGATCGACGATAAAATGTAAAATGCACCTTGGCTAATAATGTCTATAGTTTGGCAAGTGTATCTGAAGCTACGCGGCATCGGTAAGAGGGGGAGAAACATGGCGTATATCTGTCATAAACGTACGGTACCTATTTTACCAAGTGAAATTAAAGATACAAAGGTCATTGACAATACCAACGCCACTGGATAAATCAATATCAGTCAATTGACGAAGTGAGATGGAAGATCACACGCATGCGCTTGCCAATAATAAGTCAGCTGGTCAGGCCTTTCCATAAAGATCACCTCGGAGGGTGTGGTAATTATGGTTTTCGTACAACGTTGCCAGAGCTTGAAGAAGCTCCTAACAAATTTGGAAAAGTGCTTATCTTTTAACATCCATAAATTGGGAAAATAATGTTAATAGGAAAAATCCAAGGAAACAAAGCACATTGAAGAATTAACATTTAATCATATTGTTGATATTGTTCATAATAAAAAGTCCCTTTTCTAATTACTATCACTACATACTGAGCACTTCAGCTTTTTTATAGTTAAACGTGGCAATATCGAATGTTTTCGACTGCATTCCTTTCACAGCTTCAGATGAATTTGCCAAAGTCTCGCTTGCGTAGTTCTTGGCACATGAATGAGTATTAGTGGAGTGTTTGTGAAAAGACAATGCTCTTCGAGTCTACGTAGATTATCTGCGGACATTTTTTGTGTTCAAATAAGCGACAAATTCTGCAGCTGTTGGTCTTTTACGGGTCCACGACCCGTTAGATAGCCTGTGATGATTTGTTAGCATATTCTTACCGTTATTCAGTAGTTTTTCTTCTAAGATCTATTGTGTTCCCCACTTCTACTTAGTTCTTGAGGAGAGTCTCAGATACTAGTAGCTCCTTTTGGCTTTTTCAGGTACTCATTCAATGTCCCGTTAGTACACCTTTTAAAACTCTTAGTGCAGTTTTACCTTGACTTCGTTAGATCTGAACGGGTTGTAGACACCCAGCAGAATCTTCGATTGTCCAAGCCCTACTAGATCCTTTCAATGGTCGAATCTCCCCTTTTTTTCCGGCTTCACCTTTTTTTTGGAGCTGATACCGCAGAATGGTTCTGGTCCTCAAGAGGATGTTTCAGTCCTCCTCTTTGCTACATCATCTGCTATTTTA
>CAJUYG010000809.1:12009-38931 GCA_910591675.1 Galerucella calmariensis
CCATTAATTAATTGTTCTAGTTTCGTTCAGCAATTTTTGGTCTTTGGTCCTATTCTAATTGTTTTTCACGATGGTTAAAACGTGTCTTCCATTTGAAATAATGCTGCCTACATGTGCCATGGGCTATTACTTAATCTTAGTCTGGTAGAATTTTGGTCAAGTATGAACATGCTAGACCAATTCGGAATAAAAATTAGAAATTTTAACGTTTATCTTTTCCTCATACCTTGTATAGAAAATTGTTGTTGAAATAGGTTATTGGGGGCGGTCTAACAAACAGTTGCGTCAAGAACGCCATTTTTTGTGTTCAAATAAGCCACAAACTCAGCAGCTGGTGGTCTTTTACGGGTCTACGACCCGTTAGATAGCCTGTGATGATTTGTTAGCATATTCTTACTGTTATTCAGTAGTTTTTCTTCTAAGATCTATTGTGTCCCCACTTCTATTCAGTTCATGAGGAGAGTTTCAGATACTAGTAGCTCCTTTTGGCTTTTTCAGGTACTCATTCAATGTCCCGTTAGTACACCTTCTGAAACTCTTAGTGCAATTTTACGTTGACTCGTGCATTCGTTAGATCTGAACGGGTTGTAGACACCCAGCAGAATCTTCGATTGTCCAAGCCCTACTAGATCTTTTCAATGGTCGAATCTCCCCTTTTTTTCCGGCTTCACCTATTTTTTGGAGCTGATACCGCAGAATGGTTCTGGTCCTTAAGAGGATGTTTCAGTCCTCCTCTTTGCTACATCATCTGCTATTTTATTTCCTTTTAATCCAGTGCGTCCTGTAACCAACATTTCCATACCATTTTTGAACTGATTAAACAATAACTCAGTACTTTAATGGCTGCTTTACTATCCGACATAATAATTATTTGCATTCAATACTACCTACCCAATGAATGCATCCAAGAATGTGGTATCCATTAATTAATTGTTCTAGTTTCGTTCAGCAATTTTTGGTTTTTGGCCTTATTCTAATTGTTTTTCACAATGGTAAAACGTGTCTTCCATTTGAAATAATGCTGCCTACATGTGCATGGGCTATTACTTAATCTTAGTCTGGTAGAATTTTGGTCAAGTATGAACGTGCTAGACCAATTCGGAATAAAAAATAGAAATTTTGACGTTTATCTTTTCCTCATAGCTTATATAGAAAATTGTTGTTGAAATAGGTTATTGGGGGCGGTCTAACACACAGTTACGTCAAAAACAAGAACGCCAGGCTTGAATTTCCGTATTTATCTAGTGAAAACGTCATTGTAAACTGGCAAATAGAGGGTTTCCAAGTAACGTCATCCCACGCCATGCTGTCAGCTAATCCCGAACAACCTTCGGAAAAATGGATTTTTTTTAGTGATTTGAACATAAATCGAGATGACGATGACGTACCTACTTGGAAAATGTTCATTATGCTTAAGGTAGATTTTACGAAAATATAAATTATAAATTCCATGAAAAAGAAAATTTGGTCTCTTCAGAGACCAGTTTTATTATCCATCTAATATCCAAAAACTAATGGAATAGTAAACGCTCCAGTTAATGAACAAATAAGGACCGTGACTTTGAACTTCAATTAAATATTAGGAGATAATATCTCATTATTTTCCTCAAGATTTTATATATTTTTCTTATATTCAAAAGAAATTGAACCTTTAATATCATTATAATTTTAATTAAGTTCAACAAATATTTTGCTTTGAATATAAAAAATACCAAAACACCAGTAATTGAACAAGAGTCTCCAATAATTGAACAAAATAAAACCAATGAATGAATATTAACATTTATTCATGAAAATATAGACATATCTATACACTCTTATGGCAGCTGAATAAGCATCTTTGAATAAGCGGGAGACATTTTGTTTTGTTATTACTTTTGTCGTAGTCTGCTTATGTTTTCTCACCACGGAATCCCAAGAGCTTTTGAGTGCTTCAAATATAGCGACATCACAGGGTTGAAGAAGGTGGGTCGAGTTAGGATACAGAGCAAATAATAAAATACCTTTTTCTTCACAAAAGTCAGACATATCTTTGCTTATATGGGATTTGTATCCATCCATAAAAAGCAGCACTGGGAGTTTTATATTATTTTCGATTGGCCAACTATAAAAAAATGTTATGTATGCAAAAAGTGTTGGGAAACCATCCAACCAGTTGTCTGGTACTGATTCTACTACATCTCGGGGGATCCTTTTATATGGATAATATATGGATATAGGGTGGAACATCTACTCAATTGGCCGAAAAATTACAGAGGACTGTTATGGACTCTTTCCCCTTTTCTGGTGCAATTTCGTACGTATCTTTATAATTCTACGGTCCTAAAATCAAGCCAGTCTTGGGACATTTGGACCCCAGTTTCATCCGCATGAATATTCTAGAGGGATCATTAAGTATATCGGAAGCAGATTTATCATTCATATGTTGTTGAAGTTGACTAAGCCAATTTCTGACATCTTCCTCCTTGACTGAAGCCCTAGCTTTTGAAAAAATCTCTGCATTACGCTTCGTTACTGCGGGATGTCTCTTTAAAAACAATTTTAGCCATTTTCTTCCAGATCTGTTTTTTTAAACTTGGTTATTCTGTTTGTACTGTTTAGAAAGTGTTGAATGGTATCAAACACCTCCTAGGTTGCATTGGAAAGCCAAGAGTAGCTTTTTTATGATCCATTTAACAGTTTTTTATTCTTCATATCTTGTTAACTTTGGAGGAGGACCCATTTGTCGAAGAAGCGGGACTTTATAATGAATTTTATTATGTAGAGTTGACTTAGGAATGTTGTATTGCCTATGTGCTGCATTTAGAGACATTTTACCCGTAGCTACTTGATTAAGAGCTTCTTCCAAACTACTGTGACTATAGGCAAATCGAATGTATCGACCTTTTCCAGTAACCTCCATCTGAAAAAAACCGAAAACATTTTTCAATTGGTAAATTTCTACTGGTGTTCATTCATTGGTGATATCATCTAGTAAAAAAACGATACCAATTTCCTAATAAAACACTGTGTTCATTAGGTAAAACAAGAAACTTATTATTGAACGTATATGTTCAATTATTGGAACTTCATTTCCAATAAATGAACACCGAACAAAAATTACAAAAGATTCGTTGTGTTTGATGTTCAAAATTAAACCTTATTGTGGTATTAGTTCCTAACATTCGTTCCCTGACCGCTTCGACAGATGCTTGGCAACATCGCAGAGCAGGCTTGACGTTGCGACAAGTGAATTACAGCAGACATTTAACACCTGAACACCAGGAATTATTATGTTAACAATAACAATTACATTTATGTTAATTCTGATAAGTTAAACAATAAATCTTTACCACAATTGGAGTAGAATCCATACACCATCATACCACATTTTGGCGACGAGGAAGTGGAAACTCATTGTGTGTGTGTGAAGTTCGGAATAAATGTCGCGAACGGCGCGAATCCAGACAACAAAGTGGTAGTAAACAATACCAGACTAAGATTGGAAGGTGGAAAACAATTTATAAACACTGCCAAATTAGCAAACTTGAGTTGAGGAACTAAAACAATTAGTTTTTGTGATAAGTTCACCCCGAACAGACGTTTTTAGTGTGTGTGTGCAAGATGACTACGAACGATTACGCCAAAGACTTTCGTTTTGAGAGGTTTGACTCTACCAACGAGGAGTGGGAATATTATGCTCAGAGGTTTGAGATGGAAGTACTAATACATGGGTTGTTAACAATAGATACCCAGGAGCAAAGACGAAATCTGATTTTATCTAAGGTAGGCCCAAAACCATTTAAAATTTTAGTCGACCATTTCAAGCCAGATCCGGTGAATACCAAGACCTATCAGGAACTGAAAACAGTACTAAATAGCTATTATGGCAAGCAAACATATATTTTTGCTGAAAGAATACAGTTTGCATCCAGATTTCGTAAAGACGATGAATCTATAACCCAGTTTGTTACTGCATTGCGAGGGCTAGCTGGAAACTGCGAATTTGGTGATAGTTTACGGGAACGATTACGTGATCAGCTGATCATTGGTTTAAATTCGCCTGAGTGGCAAGAACAAATTATTCGGATGCACCCAACAAATGCAGCAACTTTGGAACAGGTTCAAGCTTCTGCTACTGCTTTTGAACAAGCTGCTATTCAATCAAAGCGTCTAACAGAAATTTCAAAATCACAACCTGGTGCACATGCAAATTATTTGAATGAATATCCAAATAATTAAAAAAATGGCAAAAACACTCCCAACAAGCATCTACCAGTACTGATAAGCATATAGTTATTTTAGATCCGAACAAACAGTGCGTTTTTTGTGGAAAACTCAAACATCAGGACAAGAGTGATTGTCCAGTATCTGGAAAAAGATGCTCGGAGTGTTCTGAAAAAATCATTTCGCCCGTGTGTGTATCACAGCAGGGAATGCAAAAATAGTTAAAAATAAACAAAAACGAAGTACTCGCCATGTACGAGATGCTACTGAGTCAGATTATCAACCCTCTGAGGAATCTGAGGATACAGGTAGCGACTCCAATGAGAGTAGTTTTGCAAATGCTACAAATGTACGAAAAATGAACTCAATAAACAAAGTAATGATCAAAGTTCACATTAACAATTTAAAAATCGAAATGCTGTATGATACTGGTGCAGCCCATTCGGTAATAGGCAGAAAAATTTGGCAAAAATTAGGTAAACCAAAATTGAAACAAACTCAGAATCTCATTGCCTATACTGATTTAGAAATACCCACTCTAGGAATAATCGAAGTTGATGTTCAAGCTTTCAATGGGCAAAAACATACCTTACCTTTATATGTTGTTGAAACTGATGATATCCCACTTTTTGGATTAGATTGGTGTTTAAAATTCAACCTAGTACTGCCACCTGGATCAGGAATATGTAATTTGACATATGTATCTGATATTATAGCCCAGGAGAAAAATCATCCAACAGTCCAGGAACAAATGTCTGAATTCGGTAAAATTTTGATGGAATTTGAAGAACTTTTCAGTGGTGAACTAGGGGTCATAAAAGGGCTCCTAGCCAAGATCCACATCGATGAGAAAATAAAACCAAAAACATTCCGGTCCCGGAATGTACCAATACCTCTACAGGAACAGGTCTGCGCAGAGATCGATAGACTCATTAGGGAAGATGTATTAGAACCAATCGATACTTCGATCACTCCTATTGAATGGACATCACCAATAGTCATTGCCATGAAATCGAATGGAAATTTGCGAATATTTGGCGATTTTCGTGTTACCATCAATCCCCATGTCCAGATCGATAATTACCCACTTCCGAGATTTGACGACATCACTGCGAAATTGAGTGGAGGACAGTATTTTTCAACTATTGATTTGAAGGATGCGTATTTGCAATTGAAGGTACATCCTGATTCCAGAAAGTACCTGGCAATCATTACGCATCGTGGGTATTTTGCCTATAAGCGGCTTCCTTTCGGAGTATCATTTGCTCCAGCAATATTTCAGCGCACCATGGATCAAATCCTGTCAGGTCTAGATGGTGTGGTATGTTACCTCGACGACATCCTAATAACTGCCTCCACTATTGCCCCACATAACCAACGAGTTAGATCAGTTTTGAAATGTTTACTAGCTGCGGGAGTTAAGACACAAAAAGCAAAATGCCAATGGCTGAAAAATAGTATTACATTTTTAGGTCATAGAATTGACAGCGAGTGCCTGCATCCAGCACAGGACCGTATTCAGGCAATTCAGAACATGCCATGCCCAACAAATACTAACCAACTTCGTTCATTTCTTGGTTCTATCACTTATTATGGCCGGTTTATAGGAAACCTCCATGTACATTGTGTACCACTATACAGATTACTGAAGAAGGGTCAAAAGTGGGAATGGAATAAAAATGATGATGAAATATTTGCGAGGTTGAAAAAGAAACTGACAGCATCAGATACTTTGGTACATTATAGCCATGATCTACCTCTAGTGATTACCAGTGATGCTAGTGATAAAGGCGCTGGTGCAGTCTTGTTCCACAAATATCCAGATGAACAAATGAGGCCAATAGCTTCCGGTTCAAGAAAATTCTCCGATGTGGAAATGCGTTATTCCACCGTTGATAAGGAAGCTTTAGCACTCATATTCGCTGTAACTAAATTCCACCAATATGTTTATGGTCGTCGTTTCATGTTATTGACTGATCATAAACCGCTAGAAAGAATATTTCGAGAAAATCGTGAAACTCTCAAAGTTGCCAGTAATAGGTTACTTCGGTGGGCAATGCTATTGAACAGTTATAATTTTACCATTGCTCACCAAGCTGGAAAAGAAAACGCCGCAGCTGATGTACTCTCCCGATTACCTATAAATGATGATACCATATCAAGCCTTGAGGAGGAAGGGCTTCCCGAAAAAGGACATTTGCTGAACTTACGTCTACGAAACTTGCCAATTACCAAACGAAAGTTGAGAGTCGAAACAAGTAAGGATCCAAAGTTCCAAAAAGTTTTACATTGTCTAAATACTTATTGGCCTGATAAGAAGAATATCCCAAAAATAATTTTACCATACTATGAAAAACGCAACGAACTGTCGTTTGAGGAGAATATTCTTTTATGGAAGGGGAGAATATGCATACCCGAAACACTACGAGAGGAGGTTCTCAAGCTTTTACATGATGGCCACCCCGGCTCGTTTCGGAGGATTTCGAACATTTTTGTACAGTGAATAACATAACTCACATTAAAGTTACACCGTATCACCCTAAATCAAATGGACTAGCGGAGCGTGCGGTACGTACATTCAAAGACCGAATGAACGCGAGTGACAAAACTTTGGACTTAAAAACGCGATTGAATAAGTTTTTGTTCTCCTACAGAAACACCATTCAGCGATCAACAGGTAGAACCCCGAGTGAACTTATGTTCTCTAGAAAACCAAGAACTTTATTCGACCAGTTTAAACCCGATTTGAAACGTAACATGGAAAAGTCACAGTGGGACCAGAAACTGTATCATGATAAAGGATCACAGTTACAAGAGTTGTCCGAAAACCAGGAAGTGTGGGTCAACAATCCACTGCACAAAGGATCGATACCCGGGAAAATCATAAAACAAACGGGACCGCACTCCTATCTCGTGGATGTACAGGGTGTGACCAAGCGCAAACATGCTGATCAAATACGACCTCGAGTACAAGAAGGTGTTTTGAAGTCAACAGCGCTGTCACCAACTGGTGATTATTTACCAACTGTAATCCAGATACCAGACCTCGGAGGAAAGCAAGAAAATGAACAGATGAATCAAAATGATCGTCCAACCCCAATTAGTCCTAGTTCAGAGCATTTATTTTCTGAACCAGCACCGGTTGATTCCATTCCAGATCAAGAAACCAGCAGTTCCAATCAAACCGTGGAACCACGAAGGAATCCAACGCGGAACCGGAAACCACCGGCTCGTTTCCAGGACTAGCCATGATCCCCCTGCCCCATGTCTTCCTTATTTCTGTGGTGAAGGAGGAATGTGGTATTAGTTCCTAACATTCGTTCCCTGACTGCTTCGACAGATGCTTGGCAACACCGCAGAGCAGGCTTGACGTTGCGACAAGTGAATGACAGCAGACATTTAACACCTGAACACCAGGAATTTTTATGTTAACAATAACAATTACATTTATGTTAATTCTGATAAGTTAAACAATAAATCATTACCACAATTGGAGTAGAATCCATACACCATCATACTACACTTATGAATAAAAAAATGTTGTTCCAGCACTGGACCGAAGATTCAAAACCTAAAAATGAAGCAATTCCGAATAAACACGTTTTATGTACCTATTGTAAATATATGGAATTAAAGCGTTTGAGTACAGATATAACGAAAATCCTAGTGAAAGTTCATTGACTGGCTAGCGATATAATTTTAAAGCATTAGTTCGAACACCTCGAAAAATATATCTAGCTAAAAGTTTTGGCGCAATATTACTTTGTTTATGGATCTTTAACACTCATTAATCTACATAAAACAGTTAACATCGGATATAACAATTTATAATATTAATAACATTGCTTCAAATAAAGTGTTACCTACCTTTGTCCTTCTTATTTTCTCAAGATTTGCAGCACAATCACAAACACGTACTTTTAATAGCTCGCCATATTGAAACTGATTACATTGACCATTAGGAAATCGACGTTACCAAAGCCGAAAATTAAAGTTGGACCAATAGGAAACGCGCTTACAACGTATTTTCAGTTGAAACTATTAATATTTGAATAAAACTTGAGATTTGTTCATTCACTGGGTGGTGTTCAATCACTGGAGCACTTACCCTAGTACTTTTTCCGGTTGACCATCTTCTCACGGCGCTCGCTGCTTGGACTATTATAGCCAGTTTATGATAATTACAACACTACATTATTTAATTTGAATTATTGACTTATTAACAATAGGTACATAATATTTGTCCATAAATCTCTATCCTCGTCGCATTAGCAAATTGAAGTCGCCTTTAAGTAAATTACGGTATATTTATGCCAATTGTCATGCTATAATAGTTGACTTATTAAATAACTTATAATTAAACTCTTTGTCGGAACTTCACAAGTACTTATATTTCACTGTAAAAACTTCTTTTCAAAGTATTTTTCAGTAAACATAATTACTATTTAATTATCGGCTCGAAAAAAGCGAAACAATTTTACCATTTTATTATCCAATAAATTCAAAAAAGTTGAAAAAAATCATAATTTTCAGTATTACGGCTGTATATGTGTATATGAGTAGGTACCTGTTTTACCATAAAAGTACTATAGACCAAGCGGGGACCGCCGCAAAATGGTGGGCAGGATATAACAAAAAAATTTAACGCCAAAAATTTTATTTTTATTCCTTTTTCGAATAGAATTGGTCTGACACGTTCATAGTTGACCAACATTCTGCCAGACTTGGATAAAGTAAGTCCTTCTCTGCTACTTGTTGAGTGCCAGATTTTGTTGTTATCAACATAACATTTAATCATTAAACTGTTTAATTTGTCTGTTTTCAAGTAACGTCTATCTAGCTTTGTCCAGTTTTCGTTTTTAAAAACTATTTTGCTTATTAGTGTGTGTTGAGTATTCTAGCTGGTTTTCATTGTTTATAGTGGTACTTCTATTTTAAAAAACAATGTCGAGAATATGTATTGTGAAAGACTGTAAAGTGAGGTGCACCCGGTAAGCTCTATATTTATTAAAAAAATGTTTCATTAAATGGAAAGTGGCAGAAGTAGTTATTCTTCCTTACTTCCATACAGCTTTGAACTTCCCAGCATTGCTGTTGAATTCCTAACATTTATTTTTCTTCACGTTTGTTATTGAAATATGTAAGAAAACGTTACATTTATTATATGCTCTTTTGTATTGAATAAAATATACAAACTTGATGATTATTGCTTCATTTTTCTCACTTCAGGCATTATATGGTCCATTTGCTGACATTTTATTTAATTTTACCTGACTATTTGATTGTTATTATAGTAACATCAATCTAATATTAAGCAACTTCAAATGAAATTTCGAAAAATGGACCATTTTGCAATAAAAGTAAAATTACAGTAACTTTGAATATGCCGCCAAAAACTGTAAAATTACAGGAATCTTCTTTTTCGGCTGTTAGCGAAGTTCACAACCATCTGATTTGTGTTAGAGGTACTGACGGGACTCTCAAGGTGGCGCCACCCGTACAAATAGAGGGAGCCACGGGTCAGTTTTCCATCTATAATTATTTTTGTATATATGTATCTAGCTTGATACACAATACATTGGTAATTAAATAGCAGAAAATTTCCAAGACCATAAATCTTGAAAAAATCCATCTATTCGTTTTTAATTTCTAAAATAGTTTTGTACAATTTCATCTTCAAGTATATATGCTTCAAGAATCGTGAAGAGTTGGAAAAAATCAATGGAATAATAATTATTTATTGTACAAGACGATAAAATTGTACTTTATTTGCGTCGAGACCTTAGTCGAGTATGAAGTAAGTGAGTATAAAAAGCCTACAATATAAATTTACAAAATGCAGCTATTGTCCGAGAAAAGGCCGCTAACAATTTTTGAGATGGCAATCGACCATAAGGAGGAAATAGAATATATGAACTTGAATGCACAAGTCAAAGTTAAACTGCAATAAGAGTTTTTGCCAGTTTTCAATTATCTAGTTCTCAATAGGCCAATTCTGCTATCACCTAGCGAGTATCGCTTTCAATTTTTACCCGTCAGTCTTCCGCACAGTATTAGAGACATCTTTGCTTTGTGTTTATCTCCACACAATCGATTCTTGCATTATAAACCTAACACATCACCTCTTCGCCTATGTTTCACATGACATTAGTCAAAGTATGTATGTGTGTGTGTGTGTGGGAGAGATGGTCTCGGACGGTGTCCATTAACCACAGGGAGTATAGAAGGTATAGATATTAATCTAAAGGAAAAGTCTATATTTCCAGTTTAGCATCATTAATAAACCGTATAAGTAGGTCAAAAATAGCCTTATCGCTTTTTGCCAGGAGTGAACATAAGTTAACAGGCATGTTTTAGGCTATGAGAGAATTATAAAAATTAGTAAAAGTAAAACTGCACAAAGAGTTTTAACAGTCGCACCTGCAAAAGCCCAAATAGTGGAGGAAATAAAATGTCAATTCTGTGGCATGGAAGAAGAAACCTCCATCCACATACTTTCGAATTGCCCAGCAATTTATAATCCTAGGGCATAGCACCCAGGAGATTATAAGATAGAAGAGGAACATTTATCTAAGTTGAAGACTGCAGATATCCTAAAATTCCTCTGGTAAATAGGTCTAAAGGAGCCACTAGTATCTGACATTTCCTCAGGAATTAAGTAGGAGTAAAGAGGTACCATAGATCTTCTAAGTATGTACATAGGTACATATTTGTGAGAATTATGCATCACTTTTGCTAATTATGCTATTCAGATCCACACAAGTACAGGTTTAAGTGAACTGGACGTGAGGGTTAAATCAACAATAATTCAATGTTAAAATTGAATTAAAGTTCTACTTTATCTTTTCAAATTTTATTCGAAAAACAAGTAAACAATAAATCTTATCATATTATCTAATACTTGAAATAATTGATATCGAAAATAAATATAAAAACGGTGTTGAACAAACATCCTAAAGTTTAAATTTATTCTGTATAGTAACAATAATCACGATGATATCACGTACTAATTTGATAGTATTGTTTTTAGTTTTCTGTACATCTTGCAAACAAGTAAGTAATTTGTGAAATTGTGAATTTAAAAAAGAAGTGGTGGATTTTCCCAAATATGTGGAGACACACAATATCCATGCCTCATTTCCGTATGATTACTTTATATAGGCCGAAACAGCCTGACATCCTAATTTCCAAAGAATTTAAAGTGTACAATAGCCAAATGAAATGAATTCGATAACGAATTAATGAGGGCGTTTTGGAATACACTTCGATATGTATTTTTAAATGCACATTAAAAAAAATTGTATGAAGTGTGTCATGTGACAGTGACCAATACCTACTTTCTTATTTTAAACGCAACCCCCTGCATATTATTTATTTTGTGGATTCTTCAGAAAATTCTAGAAATAATTCATGTACAATGACTTATATATCTATCTTCTTAACTGTTTCGGAAATATTGAGTGTTTTCAGATTTATCACAAAAATTAATATTAAGAAAAGAAAAATTTGTTATTCCATAAATTTGCTACATTACACTATAAACCTAATAAGTAATACTGATTATTTCTTAAGAATGTAAAAAACCAACAAACATTATTGCCAATGTATAGTCTGTACAGAAAGTACGAGGAGTAATAAATCATTCATTTAAGTAGACTTCATAGACGTACCAAAATATATTTTAAGAGGGTATACCGTAAGGTACATTTTGTATTGAACGAATGAGTTGCAGCTATGCTAAAGAATATACGATTTAGGTCAGAGGTAACGGGATGTACTAATTTTAATAAAAAAAAGTGATAAAGGTACATAAATTTTAGTAAGTTTGATAAAGAAAGGCAACACAGTTTATTCATAATAGAAAACAAACCAATCTGTAACAATAATTATTTTATATATTTTTGTATAATATGTGTGTATAAATGCTGGATATACAGTTTCCAAATCTTGGCAAGATGAAAACATTAAAAGCGGAAGGCAGGCATTCGTGGAAGGTTTGTCGTTAGGTTTGCAGCCACCATCTGGAAAAGGAAAAAGACTTATCATTGTCCATGTTGGAAGTTCTGAAGGTTTTGTTGATGGTGGATTATTAACTTT
This sequence comes from Galerucella calmariensis, assembly GCA_910591675.1. Lineage (NCBI taxonomy): Eukaryota > Metazoa > Arthropoda > Insecta > Coleoptera > Chrysomelidae > Galerucella > Galerucella calmariensis. The sequence continues at coordinate 24,313 of CAJUYG010000809.1, forward strand.
TATTTCAAAGCGCACGGGGGACTATCACGAAGATATGAATGGGGATGTCTTCGAGGAATGGTTTGTTCAAATGTTGGATCTGATTCCAAAAGGGGCTGTTATTGTTATGGACAACGCAAGTTACCATTCACGGTTACGAGAAGCAGTGCCCACAAGTCGTTGGCGTAAAGCAGAGCTTTTGGAGTGGCTTATTTCGAAAAATATTAAGTTTCCAAAAGATCCACTAAGGAAAGAACTTTACAGAATTGCAAAAATGAACAAGAATAAATACAAAACCTACATTGTAGAAGAAATGGCTTCTTCTCGTGGTATATCAGTTCTTCGACTTCCCCCTTATCATTGTGAACTTAATCCCATAGAATTAATATGGGCTCAGGTAAAGGGGGAAGTTGGAAAAAAAATACTACTTTTAAAATAAACGATGTTGTGAAATTGTTTGAGAGTGCTGTAAGTCATGTTAGTAAGGAAAATTGGACAAACTCTATCGAGCATGTTATCAAAGTAGAGGCAAATATGTTGAAAATTGACAATATTTGTGATGATTTAATCGACCCTATTATTAATAATGTCAACAACGATTCTTCCTCTTCCGAGTCGGATATAGAATAAAATGTAAGTAATAAATGTATTCCAATAATTATTTCTTTTCATTTTTTATTATATTATAATTTAAAACGTATTTTTTTCCCAAAATACACACCACTGCATTGCGTTATTGCTTATCTGCTAATCCTTTAACAATGAAGAAACCCTAAATTTGGCTACAACTGAAACAAATACGGGGTCGATCTACCTGGTTTTTAGATTTACGGAAGAAATGTAATTTAAAGTAAGAGATTTATCAAAAATTTCATGGTGCTCCCTGTAAAGGTTTGGCATACTTAATTATAGGGTTTATTACTCCTCGCACTTTCTGTACAGACTATAGGAAATGTTCAAAGTGCTCGCCGCAAACGTCTTGGCAACATGCTAATCTGGTATAGAAATGTCTTCTAACGTTACTTAACATCTTAGGGGTGACTGGTCTAATCGCAAGCGCGATTCGTCTTTCTTAAGTCATCTAATTGGGAATGCGGCGAAGAACTTAGAAGACTGGCGACTCGGAACAGTGTAACACTGGAGTGGGTCCCAGGTCATAAAGTAATCGCAGGCAATGAAAAAGCTGACGAACTCTGATGAACGGACCCGAACCTGCTGTGGGCATCCCCAGATGCTTAACGAGGTCATGGTTAAAAGGGTGGTTGGAAGAACAACACAATAAACACTGGAATAATACGACCAGGCAAATACATGGGAAGAAATTCATAAAGGAACCATCAGAAAAAGTAGCGAAAGAACTGCTCTCAATGAGCAGGAACAAACTACGCACCATAACAGGGCTACTTACGGGACACTTTCCCACAAAGGAGCACCTAAACAAAATAGGGCTGTACAACGGAGACCTTACATGCAGAAGATACAAAAAGGATACCGAAACAGCTCTGCATATACTATGCAACTGTGAGTCGCTGGACCACAGAAGACAGAAACTGTATGGCAGAACCCAAATGACTCCAGAAGACTTCTACAACCAACCTTCAAAGAGCCTGTATGAGCTAATACAGGGAACGGATTGGCTGAATAGGTTGTAATCAGAACACTAGGAGTATCCACAATAAGCCCAGGAGGCTGAGGTGGTACCGGCGAAGGGACGGCTCCTTATAAAAAAAAAGTTATCTAGGTTGAGGGGTTTATTTTGTATACAAAACTTTTGACATATCCCCACAGAAAAGAATCTAATTGAGTAAGATCAGGAGAACGCGATGGCCATTCTATCAATCTACGCCTCGCTATCCACCGATTTGTAAAAATTTAGTTCATGTACTGTCAGACATTGATTTGGTAATGGGCCGCTTTTCATCTCCATTCCAGTTGCCATCAATGGAAAAGGGACCTACGCAATGATTTCCAACAATTCCCATCCAAACCTTAATTTTTTTCAATTTTCTTGAAACTCAAGCATACTATCCAATTTCGTATCATCATTTACTTCATTGGTAGCTACTTTTTTCATCTGTCCCACATGACCAAGCTTTGACTGCTTTTCTATTTTGCTAATAATTGTTCCTTGTGATATAGGCGGCAAATTTGGAAATTTTATGTGGAATAAGCTAGAAACTTCCATTTGTGTCTGTATGATATCTCCATAACCAAAAATTTGGTGGATTTCTGCTAAATGAACCATTTTTGATATTATTACATACAATTAACGAAGTTCAAACGACAGAAACACTGATACCGATCCCTGCTGTCATGCAGGCAGACAACATGTTGCTTTGGCCATAATGTTTATACGAAAATTAACAAAACTGTTTTTGTATTTTTTTTATTCTATATCAGTAAAAAGGAACGCAGGTGTGGTTTTGGCTTACTTTTTCAATATCAAGAGCTAAATGAGAAATAAATATTGAGAGTAGCGAATTAGTGAAGTAAAATAATTACCCCTTTTCAATATCAATTTAGATCTACAAGGAGATTCACCAGTATGTTTGGAAGATATTGCTATTGAACTGAAAGATTCGGATGAAATCATTAATATAAACAAAATCTATTCCACACTCTCACAGACTGCAGGATGGTTTCAAGTTTTCACTGTATAATTTGTTCGTGAAAATTGAGTTTCCTAGACACTAAGAAGGAAATTTTCATCACACTAAGAATTTTCACATAATTTAATAATATCTATCATGTTTCCAATAAAAATATATTCGTATTATAAAACTTTACAGATCACTGCAACACCACGTGATAGGAAAAATGATTTTGTTCAAGATGATGATTTGACAGTTCAGTTGGTTAATCCTGTAGGAAAAATTCATGGACACATTCTTAAGAGCCAGAATGGAAATGATTTTTATGCGTTCCAGGATGTTCCGTATGCTCAACCCCCTATTGGTACAGATAGATTCAAAGTAAGTGAAAAGCTTATCAAACCAACTGAAAATTAACTATAGCTATGTCAATGTCTCATTTGGTATTAAAATATTTTCAAATTTGTAGAACTAAGACATAAATCAGAAATACAAATTACAAACCGAGATAGTTTTGTGTCAATCTAAAATTTTTGTTTAGGGGTGGAGGTAGGGATGTCGCTGTAAGCATTTTCAATATTTCCCTTCCTTGAGGATATGTATTGATGTGATTTCAGTGTTGTCTTCTGTCCAGGATTATGCTCTCAATGTTTTTGGAATGAGAATATACACATTGTACTGGTGATGCGCAAATACGCCAAAATCGGTCTATAAGTTATGTTGTCTCTTCTAATTGCAAGCCAGAATGGTTGGTTGTATCTTGTAGATACAGGGCTCGAGGGTCATAAGAGATGAAATGGCCCAACAAGACCAATAAATACTATTCATTGAAGCGGAACCCTTATGTGGAGTCGCAAGTCGACAATAAACATGGCTACAAACACGATACACTTACTCACGGTATGCTGATTTCTACTTCAAATTGCGTCCGAGCCACGCAGTTACGTCACGCGGGATCCAGAAATTCACACCCACCTCTCACCAGTCTTTCGATTCAATGTATTTTCATGCAATACAAGGTGTTGTTAGTTTTAATTTCAATTTTCTTTGAGTTTTTTCTCTTATTTTTTGGGAATGAAACCACAATAATGTCTTTTATTGCGGTTTCATTCCCAAAAAATAAGAGAAAAAATAATAAATAGTGCCACAAGGAACTTTTAGAAGATATTTACTTGAGTTGATTCGTTCATTTGGAATTTTATTACCTACTAATTTACTGTTATTTATGTTATTTAATACTGTTTAATAATATAAGGCTATTTTTGTTTTGTATATACGATTAAGGGATATTAATAGGAAAATCAGTTTTCAAAACTGCCTGAGAAAACTGGACAAGAAGATGTCAAAATTTACAAATTTCAAAAAATGATTGTAAATATGAGCTTTTTCTACTTATATACTATAAGTTATTAATTAAATGCCAATTTTCAGTTTCATAATGATACTCATTTTAACACTGGTTTTCATTAAGAAACTGAAAAGTTGACCAATGGAAATCTAGATTTTTAAATAACCAAGTAGGCAGATTTTCTGTAGAATGTTTTGACACTTTCTAAGAGATTCGTGTGATTTATGACAGTTTGAATCTTTTGCATTAGTTTTTAAAAGAAATGTCGAGCACCAGATCAGAAATACTTAACTACCAAGGTAAATACATTATTTGAACTTATTAATTTTTGTTCACAATAATTTATTACTAATTTTGTGTAACAGTAACATACCTTCATACGTTTTATGCTATTAGTTTAATAATGTTGTCCCGTATCACATTGATCACAGGCGCCGCATAATGTTGTTTGCGATCTGTACATACCGGGTTCGATACCCGGTTGGTGCATTTTTTTCAATATTTTTTTCCAAATCAAATTTCTTGTTCGTAGAAAAATAGTGTATGCAAGTTTCATGTAATGGTTATTAATACACTCGCATTAACCACACGAAACTCGCCTTAGTGACACTGTTACGGAGTCTTGTATAATCAATAAAATATAATGGTAGAAATATGAAATATAATATTATTTATAATGGTTTATTCTATCAATCGACGATTGAAGGAATATCTTTAATTGAGTTGCTGCTTCAAAAGTCGATGGAAACACTCAGACAAATTCGAATATATTTTCGATAATTACAATCAAAAACGTGACTTAACCCAGTGTAGAGCCTGCCTATTACATAAGCTCCAAACAAAGTTCTATAGGACCATCTTCCGTATCAGATACGTTGATATCTAATTTCTCTATTTCTTGATACCAACAACCATAATGAATACTGGAAATATTTCCACAAATGATAGTTAGGTCGTAGACTTCTAATGAACAAGAATATTTTCCATCCAATCTTTGTAACTGGGTCTCGAAACAATCATGATTCACTGTCTCTGTATTGTATCCGCCAAACAAGGTATGCAACATCTCTTCAGTTCTCACTACTTGCATCTGCATATAAACCGCTGTTTTCTCAAAAATGTATGATTTTTGAGAGCCGGTATCGAGTAGAGCTCTTGCTCTTCTGATTTGATTGTTATAAATAATGTTAACAGCTAAAGTTTGAAGGAAAACATGGTTGTAAGTTTGATTTGACATTCCTGTAATCACTTGAGTAACTACCAAAGATTCTGTTTCTGGGATTTTGGGAGATAGATTTTTTGATGGAATTGAATTTTCAGAATCTTTGGTTGAACACATAAGCGGAACATGTTTACCACCACATTTGGTACATTTCAACTTAGAAAACATATTACATTTTCGTGCTAAATGACCTTGACGTAAACATCGATAACATGATCCATTTTGAAGGAGTTTCTGTTTCCTTTGTTCAAGTGACATCTTGAATGCTTCTTGACACGTGTTGCTATGGTGCTGTTCTCGGCAAAAACTACATTTTAAGTTCTGGTTAAATAATCCAGTCGCAGAAGGGATGTTAGGTTTCAATTCTGGTTCTTTCTTTCGATTTTTCATTTCAAAATTGGTTGCCAATGATATCCTCTCTTCATTTTCAACTTCAGGTTTGAGAAATTCCATAAGTTTTTCCAAACGTGTCTTCAACAGATCAATTGTTGAAAACTCAGGATTTCTTTGCCATGTTCTCAATATTTCTTCTGGTAAGCACGATTCTAATAAGGGGTACAACATTGGCGCACAGTTATCAGTAGTAACACCAAGAGTTTCTATTGCTCTTAGTTGAGACTCTATTTTATCATACAGTGTTGTTAAGTTATTGGTTTTATTGGATAGATTATTTAAAACCAACTTTAGAAGTTCTCGAACATAATATTCTATGAGTAGGTCATTCCTACCAAATCTGGACTTCAAACTATCTATTGCCTTATTATAATTATCACCTGTAGGTGGATAACTCTCGATAAGCTGTCGTGCTTTGGAATTTGGTACCGTAGATTGAAGTAAATATTTAAATTTATCATCGTTTTCCATCTCATCATCATCGTATATCCGCTTGAATAAACTCCAGAATTGTAGCCAATCTTTTATTTCGCCTCCAAATTTACGGAAATCAATTTTTGGAAGTTTAAGTTTGGTTCTATTTGAAGAAACAGAAATAAGTTTCTCGAGGTTAGCTGTAATAAGCCGCTCAACGTTGAAAGCGAGAGAACTAAATCTAACCGTTGTTTCGTGGGAGTCTTTCATAACTTTTGCTATAGCGTCTTTAGTTTTATTTGCGCTGAGCATCGAATGAATCAGTTTGTTAGACTCTTCTTCAAATTCTCCGTTCAATCTAGTCAATAATTTGAATGTACCTTGAATTTGAGCTACATCAGGATTCGGTTGCTTCAAAGTTAGCTCAAAATCAGTACAGTACGTATTGAAAGAAATCTTGAATAGCTCCATGGCCATAGTGTAGTCGTCGTTATCCATCTTGTGTTTCAATTTCAGCAGCTATCTCGCCGGGGCCTCCAAATGATTTATTCTATCAATCGCCGATTGAAGGAATATCTTAAATTAAGTAGCTGCTTCCAAAGTCGATAAAAACACTCAGACAAATTCGAATATATATTTGACAATTACAATCAAAAACGTGACTTACTTATGTCAATCAATTAAAACAACGAACATTTGAAAAATATCTCATATAGGTACTAAAAATAAAGTAACTAACTGTTTCGTAAATCTATTCATATAATATAATGTTTTAATTATGCCAACCAATAAATATTTCTGTTTCAAATCTTTTTGAAATGTACAAAATATATATCACCCACATATTTCTACACGTTTTGTACATTGTTAACTCCCAGCATAATTGTACCTACCAAAAAAAGATAACTAAGTTGCTGAGAATGGTGGGTTATCTCACCGGGATAGAGACAGGGAAAACTTCATCAGATGACATTCGACAACATTCACGGCAAACCTAATGAGCAAGGCTAAGAAAACTGTCAAACTCGATGTAGGTTTACAGGCAAGGTGAGCTTATCAGGCTTGCAAAGCTAATGGAGCTAGAGGAGAATAATGCATAACATTTGGCAGAATGTACGGCTTCTTGTACTGGGCGATGAGAAGCCACGGTGAAGAAATATCATGAAATATTCAGTTTAGAGGCTGAATGGGTTTTCATTAGTCTAGGCTATCAGTGATTTGTACACATTATCCATAACAGTCCTAACATAATGTATTCTTTTCAATACCTCTATTGTGAGTACTTACTAATATTGAATTAAAATTTCAACTTTCAGCCTCCAAAACCTTTGAACAATTGGGACGGAGTATTGGAAACAACTAGTAACCAAAAAATATGTCCCCAAATGCATAACGCACAAACCCAATTAGGAGAAGGAATAAAAGAATTGACAGAAACAGAAGATTGCTTGGTTCTGAATATTTATTCGCCAGTGGTAAGTTGTTTCCTTTATTCAAATAAATTATGATACCCAATATCTGCTCCGCCTCTTTTTTCTTCAGCTATCAATACTCTTTCGTGAATATCACAACGATTGCTGCAAATCGATTAGTATATTGTTCAACGAGTGATGACAGTTACATTTTTTCAAGCGAGAGAACAGTTTATCAATCAAGGGGTAGCCAAGCAAATATTTTGAATCTTTTTTATTTGTTAAAAACGTCTTTATTTCATGTGCAGAAAAAGTACTAGACTTCTTACTTCTAAAACCGCTGGATCTCTGTCTTAAAAGATAACGTAACTTTTTTATTTAATGATAGAGCATAGAGTCGATGCCTTCAAAGCTTCCGACAAATTTGCAAAATACGCATTACAGTTTCCAATGAAGATTGTACTCTCCATTCATGAATGTATTATTAATTTCTGTATACCTTTTTTCGGGTAGTAAGTACGCAGAGGTTTGCTCTTAGCTATGGTAGAGTATTTGGAACATCCTAGTAACTTTCTATAGCGAAATAATGACAAACACAACTGAGGTTATTCAAAACGTTAAGAGATATCCCATCACAAATCAAATTTCCGTCACTGCATCTTTTCTTTTTATAAAGGGTTATAAAAAACTTACTTTCTGTACTATAACCTCATTTTACCTTGAATGGTATTCGGGTAATCGGATTAATTATCCGCTTTTGAATTGATAATTCAGATTTAAAAATATCTTTTCCTACGATCACATAGGAAAGTGACATATATCGCACTGTCTAGTTCTATGGAAAGTGGCCTTTATTCATACGCGTATGGAAAAAAAAACTTATCAAATGAATTTTTATCAAGATTGACCACTGGCAAGCTGTCAAATATATAATTTTTAAATAGATCTACCTATGTAATATCTAAATTTGAAGCGATCTATTTGAAAATTGAAATTTTTGTCATTTTCTTGATTAAAAAAAATTTAGGGCGCGGTCGAGGATCGAACCCGCGTACTCTTCGTCAGAAGTCCGATGTTGTACCAACTAATCCAAATCACCTGTTATAATAGTAGGAAAAAGTAATAATCTTGTAAGGTATTCATGATAAGTATGTATGAAGTATGATAAACAATAATAATTTCACTTTCAATTTCTATAATTATCCAGCCAATTAATAATTGTAATAACCTACCTATATTATATAGTTGAACTACTTGAATTTTTGTCACTATTGATAGTTATTGTTAATTTTGAAATCAATTATGTTGACTTTAATTGTAACATTTTGTGTATTAATATGTCAGATGTTGATTACACATTATTTGGTGAAATTATCACGTGATCGTAGGAAAAATACTGTACATTACTCGTGCGAAAGTGATTTTTTACACTCGTGTGATTGTCGCACTCGGCTCATGCCTCGTGCTACAATATTTCCCACTCATGTGAAAAATGTCACTTTCCGCACACGTTATGTAATGTACTATATATTAACCTGTTAAAAAAAGATGTTCCCAAAATGCATGTTATTACTTTTTATAATCTTGAACAACATTATGAATAAATAATCCTATTAAATTATGGTTTGTTATTTTGGCATTTATTGTAGAAACCTGGTTCTGGGTCATCTTTACCGGTGTATTTCTGGATTCATGGTGGTTCTTTTTTTGATAATTCAGGAGCCATAGATCAGTTTAATCCCAAATATTTTGTGGATAAAAATATTGTTGTTGTAACAATAAACTATCGACTGGGAGCTCTTGGTGAGTATATAAATCTATCAGGCACATTTTTGAACTGTGTTTTGGTTGAAACCATGTATTTTCTATGAAGAGCGCAAATATTTTTATCTAATTCCGCTATCAAATGTGACACTTTAAGTCACTCCTTGACATTAGGGTAACGTCACATTTTTCATAACCCTCATATATCAGTTATGAAAAGTAGTTATGTAAAGACTTTACGTAACTGTTTAGGTTTCAACATAGTGATTCAAAGAATAATTTTATTTTTTTATTGGTGAACCAATTTACCTATTTAAAGCACGCCTCAGCGTGTTTAAGTCGAACTTTAAAAAACGTGCGTGTTTTAAAGTTACCGTGGCAACATCAACAACTCGAGAAACGACGTCTAAATCTATGGTCTAAATCTTGTCTAAGTGACAATTTTTTTTATTATTCATCTGACAGGAGTAGTTTGTAACGTCAAAACTTTTATTCGAACAATATTTAACAATGTCAAATTTATAAACTAAAATGGGAAGTACAGTTGGTATTGTTTGAAATATTAATATTTCGATTTTCTAAATCTTAGGAAATGGTATTTAAATTAATACTATTGACATTCACAGAACTCAATAAGGTTGAACTTCCATCAAAATACAAATTAGTTTATGTTTTTCTCATTTCCATGACAACGCAAGGTATACATCATATAGGTACATCACGAATTCAACCATTTGACATTTAGCTCTTATTTCCATCTATGATTTCCATTTCTTGTTGTTGTAGTAGTTATAGACCAGTATTTATAATTTTAAAGTGTACCAATAAAAAAAATAGCGTAAAGTATTCGTGGATAGCTGGTCTTTAAAACACTTTAAAACACTAAAACACTTTAAAACACGCTCTATTTCTAAACATCGCGCGTGTTTTAAAGACCTTAATATCTATCCACTTATACTTTCATATACTATATTCATTTTGCTTGATTCCAAAAATGTTGCCATGTCGTATTATTTAAATCTAATAATTATCAAATAACTGGAATTTTTTGAGGTTCTTTAAAATGTCCTTCAATGATTATTATATAATTGAGATAAGTGTATCAAAAGCAATTTATTATCTTTGATAATATTTCATTAAAAAATGGATAAATGTTTATAAACAAGATATCAATTTGAAAGTTTCTGTAAATCTGCGATAAATATGTGACAAAACCGCTTATATTGATTATTTTTGTCAAATCTGACATTTTGGTGGTTTTAACCAATAGCAATACATCATTCTAGCCAATAATTCGGTATTATACTGATAATTCTGCTTCCCCATCGATAATACCTTGTTTATATTGAAACGTCAAAATTTTACTTTGAATTTGTCATTATTGGCAACTAAAAGTGCTTCGAAGTTTATTGAAAAATGAACACAAACCGATTCAGTGCTATCACCCAAGAGAATATTGAACATTTAATACATTTAAATACATTTTAAATTGTTGAAAAAAATAATCTTCCTAAATACAACTCGCTCTTCAAATTGTATCACATAATTTTTTATTTTCATCACTCAAACTTGTTTATTTGAGGCAAAAACATTCGAACAAACCGAATTTAAATAATATCCCTCGTCCTAGCGGACTCGTGATTTTATCAATCGGTTTGTTTTCATATTTTTTCCAAATAAACAAGTTTTTGTGAAAAAGAAAAAATTATCGATAAAATTTGAAGCACTCGTGGTATTACCTTTGAAAAATTTTTGACAATTCTAAAAACCAATCAAATTTCCCCATTTTATATCATATGAACATTAATTATTAATTAGGTAGGTACTGTCAAAACTGACAATTATTTCATTATTTGAACTGACAATTACCTCATAATTTTTATTCAATAGTATTTTAAGATTTATAAACATTGAAAAAAAACATTATGAAGGACAGTTATTTAAAGTGAGTCAATTTTCTGGGTGACTACTTCATAGTAACAATACTTTTAACACCGTTTGAATCCACTTTAATATTACCATTGTAATTGAAGATTTTATTAAATATTGTAAAAGCGCGGAATTAGATAAAACGTTGTACGTAAGCACGTTATGAAGAGAGCGACATTGTTCAACACGCGTAATTTGCAGAACTCGCGTTTTGGCAAATATTACGCTTGTTAAACAATATCGCTCTTTTCATATTTATAGTTACGTAAATAACTATTACCTCTATTTTATAAAATTATACAATCTGTTCATCGAAATTTTTATCTCAAACGATTTTCTTTTATCTAGGCTTTTTGACAATTAATAACAATGTGATTCCTGGTAATTTGGGGTTGAAGGATCAACATCTAGCGTTGAAATGGGTATCTGACAATATTCAATTATTTGGTGGAGACCCAAACCACATTGTTATAGGAGGACAAGGTGCAGGAGCTGTATCAGTTGGTTATCAATTACTCAGCACTTCGAATAAAGGTAAGCATGTTTTTATATAGGTACAATTAGTGTTAGTATTCAATTATCGTCCTCTGCAGTCATGTTGTTGTTGGAGAAGTATATGACACATATCTTACATTACGAAAAAATGTGAGCCTACTTTTTGTTCGAAGTTTTGAGATTAACTGAGCTAAAGGTAATGGAGGAAAGTTCGTACGACAGGGTGTTATTTCAATTATTTGAAGTTGAAATGAAACTAGTGCTCAAAAGCTGACTTATATTAGCTCCACTATGTTTGAAACCGAGTTCTTCGGGCACGATATTGACACACTTTAAGCGACAAAATTAACTCGAAATCTTTCACACTTTTCAAGATCGATGACAATACAATATAGTTATAAAATATGGGGTGTTATTAAATCTTGTATGAACAAATTTATGGAATATATTAACGTTTTTGCTTGAAACATTTTAGTAGAGTAAATAATCCAACTGGCGCCAATCTATTAAGCAGTAGATCGCGATTGCCAATTTCTCTGAAGCCTCAAGTTTTTCTTTTCAAATTTGTTATTAACTAGGCGGAGCTATGGAAATGAATCACAAAAGTGGAATCAAAAATATAAATTACATACAGGGTGTTTTCAAATGACACTTACATCGTTTGCATCTAGATTCCTCTCGTAAATTTGGACAAAATGATATAGGGATTAAGGGGTCCAGCACATTTACTTTTCGGAATACATGGTGTTAAAGTTTTGAAAAATTAAATATTTCAATTCGATAACTTTGAAATGAATGGATAAATTGATTTGACATTCGGCAGGTTGTTTTTGAATGTGGAAGGGCATATTTTGATGGAAAAATATTTTTCAATTTTTGATCCAGTGCATGGTGTACATTAGGAAGAATATGTTATCTTTCCCCTCCCATTTTTTACGCCACTGACTTTTGGGGCAGTTTTCATTCAAGTTTGTATTCCTTAATGGTTTTCACGTGGAAAACGAATCACTTTTACACATCAAAAAATTTGTAGTTTCCAAGATATTTAATGATTTTATGAAGTCTGCAAGATCACTTTTTAATAAAATTAATTAAAAACAAATTTTGTCTTGTATTTTTCTCAATAACTACCAAGTACTTATGGTTGGAATATGAAACAGGAACTAATTTATGGAACAGCAATGCATACAAAACATTCGGAGCAGATTGTTGAAAATATTTGTACAAACTCGTGATTTTATTAATGAATTAAGCAGCCAAGGAATTAGAATAGATGTTCAAAATTTTGTCCATTTACATTTGCAGCGTTTTCTCATCGAAAATCGCATACCTTGGAAACACTAGATATTGCCGGAAATAATTGCTGTAGCTGCATGGATTCTTTCTATTTTTTTAAATAAAATCACAAGTTTGGACAAATATTTTCAACAATCTCCTCCGAATGTCTTAGATGCATTTCTGTTTCATAAATTAGTCTCTGTAACATATTCCAACCATAAGTAGTTGGTAGTTATTGAAAAAAATAAAAGAAATTTTTTTTATTAATAATTAAAAAGTGATCTTGCAGACTTCATGAAATCATTAAATATCTTGAAAAATACAAATTTTCTGATGTGTGAAGGTTATTCGTTTTTCACGTGAAAACCATTGAGGAATACAAAATTGAATAAAAATTCCATCAAATGTCAGTGGCGTAAGAAATGGGAGGGAAAAGGTAACATATTCTTCCAAATGTACACCACTTGATCAAAAATTGAAAAATATTTTACCATCAAAACCTACCCTTTTACATTTAAAAACAACCTGCGAAATGTCGAATCAATTTATTCATGCATTTTAAAGTTATCGAATTAAAACCTTCAATTTTTCAAAACTTTAACACCCTGTATTTCGAAAAGTAGATGTGCTGGACCCCTCAATCTTTATATCAATTTGTCCAATTTTACGAGAGGTATCTACATGCAAACGTTGTAAGCGTCATTTGGAAACACCCTGTATGAAGCGTGTTTTTTTACCTATTAAAATTTATAATTTGAAGAATTGATTTTATTATTATTTATTCCCATTGTATTTGTTTAATATGTATTGCAACTCTTATCACAAGAGGTTCGGATTCTGTACAGTTGAAGAATTGATTTTTATCTCACTCTTTTTACATAGGGCCAGCAGACATAGAAATCCCCATTTTCTGTGCAAATGCAGTATTTGAATGTTTTGTTTCGAAAATTATTTCTTGAATTGAATATATGAGGCTTTTACTTGATGAAGATCTACACTAAACGATGAAATTAAACATTTCAATTTGTTTAAACGTTCATTATATTTCATTTCATTACATACATTCGTGAAGCATTTCGCTAATACAGTAGCTTTCTCAAACAATTGACAATTCTTCATCCACGCAACATAATTACATATGTTTTATTATTAATGAATATTCTAAGAACATTTCTAAAAAGTCAGAGACGTATTTATTTTTTCATAGATTATGGGAATTCCATTTTAAAGAGAAACAGAATACTCTGAAATGATGCACAATAAACGAACGATTTAGAAGTAGTAACGACCACTGATATTTGTGAGATATTTACCTTCATTGAAGTTCAATTTTTGATAATTGCTTCGTTGGGATACTCGCTATAATAATTTATTTATAGTATTAGTGAATTTAGTTACCTCGCTCCTCCAATCGAATATCCTCATGCTCAGCAAAGCCTCTGTTTCAGGTTTGATAAAAGCCGCCATTCAAGAAAGTGGTTCTTCTTTGAATACTCTTGGTTTCCAAATAGCATATAGAGATCGTGCATTTGAGTTCGGAAGAAGAGTAAACACATCATTTAACACAAATGATGATGATGAACTGCTTAACTATCTTCAACAAGCTCCACTTTCGGAAATTATTAGAGTTCAATCGGAGGTATGGCATTTTTTTCTTTTTTTATATAAAATTAGATTACATTCTTTGAAAGTTGGTATAATTGGAATAAAAATTGAAACTATCAAATAATAATGAAAAATAGTTATTTATTTAACTGGGCAGAGAAGTGAGAGATTTATTACCGCGAAGCCGAG